>JAMZAV010002484.1:0-113920 GCA_024449915.1 Sweltsa coloradensis
GCACCGCCATAGTCTCAAAAGTTCTCATGTCGCCTGCAGAGAGAGCACATCTACGGGTGGAGGTATAGGAGGTATGTAGTATCTATGCTATAACGTACAAAGTAAAAAAAAAGTTCTTTGAAATTGTTGTTATATTATGTTTCAAGCCTGTTATTTACAAACGGGAGAACTAGTATCATGAGCACAGTGGCGACGCTAAATGGGGGGGGGGGGCGATCATCTCCGCCAGACAACCCACTGCCGCCACCCCCCACCTACAACGTGTAACACTGTGTTTTACTGTGGCCATATTATGCAAACACAATGGCTCAAGTGTAAATGACAAATATTTTCTTTCTTTTTTCGTTTAGTCAAGTTGATTTGTTCGTATACTTTATTTCTTAATTTGTCGTAGACGCACAAAAGATCACGATGTTAGGGGGGGGGGGGGGTAGATTTACACTCCAAAATTGAAATTTCGACTTGCTCCCCCAACCATTGTACTCGCCTCCCAGCCCCCCACCACCTTATCTAAGATCCTAGCGTTGCCCCCGCATGAGCATCAGATCATGAGCATTGTAGCATTCAGGGGTTTCGTTGTCAGCATACTTTCAGAAGTATTGTGTATGTGTTTTTTCAATATGGTTCCCTTACCAAAAATTTACCTTTGGTTCCACCCCACTACCAGCCTCCCTAGGGGTCCGTCAGTCCGCCGGGAGTAGAAGAAGCAAAAGCGACAACAGCCGCGCTCTACCAGACACTGGACGCACCTCGGTATACTCGTCTTATGGACTATTTCTTACTCCAAGTCTTACACATCGACAGCCGAACGGGTAGGGACACTTCGCGGTGTCTCTAGCTTAGTAAAGCTTTTGTCGGCCCGGGTTCGAATCCCGCTGTCTGCGATTTTTTTTATTGTCCACGGGTGGAGGGTATTATTATTATTGTGTTTATTCAACAACAAACATACTTTGCAGTGAAATCCAGAGAACAAAGATATTACATTTTTAGTATCTATTATTCTGTCATGCATTCTTGTTGAATCCCATGTCAATCGGAGGTCGTTTTTTTGTTTTTGTCAAATAAAGACTATGAACGGACAAAAGTAAAAAAAAAAGTTTTATGAAATTGTTGTTATATTACAAGCCTGTTATTTACAAACGGGAGAACTAGTATCATGAGCACAGGGGCGACGCTAAATGGGGGGGGGGGCGATCATCTCCGCCAGACAACCCATTGCCGCCACCCCCCACCTACAACGTGTAACACTGTGTTTTACTGTGGCCATATTATGCAAACGAATGGCTCAAGTGTAAATAATAAATATTTTCTTTCTTTTTTCGTTTAGTCAAGTTGATTTGTTCGTATACTTTATTTCTTAATTTGTCGTAGACGCACAAAAGATCACGATGTTGGAGGGAGGGGGGTGGGGGGGAGGGTTAGATTTACACTCCAAAATTGAAATTTCGACTTGCTCCCCCAACCATTGTACTCGCCCCCAAGATCCTAGCGTTGCCCCTGCATGAGCATCAGATCATGAGCATTGTCGCATTGAGGGGTTTCGTTGTCAGCATACTTTCAGAAGTATTGTGTATGTGTTTCAATAAGGTTCCCTTACCAAAAATTTATTCAATTTTCTTGTACCTCTGGCTCTGCCCCACTTCCAGCCTCCCTAGGGCTCCGTCAGTCCGCCGGGAGTAGAAGAAGCAAAAGCGACAACAGCCGCGCTCTACCAGACACTGGACGCACCTCGGTATACTCGTCTTATGGACTATTTCTTACTCCAAGTCTTACACATCGACAGCCGAACGGGTAGGGACACTTCGCGGTGTTTCTAGCTTAGTAAAGCTTTTGTCGGCCCGGGTTCGAATCCCGCTGTCTGCAATTTTTTTTACTGTCCACGGGTGGAGGGTATTATTATTGGATGAGCGAAGGGAAGACTTCAATTTCACTGACCCCCCAAAAAAATTTGCTCGGGTGTTGTTTTTTTTTTTTGGCTGTTAGTGTTTGTTCGCTCTCTACCGGGCAAACGGCATAATTATGCGATCTTGATGAAAATTTGAGGGGACCTTCGAAATCTCTGAACTTAGACCTGACACGTTTTTGGGTACAATCGAAGAAATATTTCTCATGAATATCGTACTTTTACGATTTTTTTCGATTTAAAGTGCGATATTTTCGTGACATTTGGGCCGATTCTGACCAAACGGGTGGGGCTACAACGTTCATATTTCACATGGACATTAAGGTTATGGTGATGTATTGCTTTCTGAAAGAAAAAGTTGAAAAAGTTAGCCAGAATTCATAGAATAAAGGTTTTAATACGAGTTTTTTGGGGTTTATAATAACAATTAACAAGTAACAATAGAAACTAATGCCTACAATGCATTCAAAAAGCACTTGCAAAGGAAAAGTGGTCCTACGCAAACTAAAAACTTACAAAAAAGCTCATCCATCAACGCGGCGGGACTTTAGCGTTTTCCTAGTTATTATGTATTTATTCAACTAGGAACATATACTTTGCACTTTGCAGTAAAATCCAGAGTACATTGATATTATTAGTATTCTGTCATGCATTCTTGTTGAATGAATGTCAATGTCAAGACGAGAACGCATGACATTTGGAGGTCGTGTCTTGTTTTTATCATAAGACTATAAACGGACGGACAAAAATGAAAAATAAGTTCTATGAAATTGTTATATTGACTAACAAGTATGTTATTTACAAACGGGTGCTAAGAGAGGGGGGGGGGGCGAGAAGGGTGACTGTTCCCCCCCCCCCCCCCCCCACCTCCAACGTGTTATACTGTTGTTTTTTTACTGTGGTCATATTATTCATACGAATGGCACAAGTGTAAATAATAAATATTTTATTTCTATATTATATTTTAGTCAAGTTGATTTGTTCCTATACTTTATTTCTTTATTGGATGAGCGAAGCAAAGACTTCAATTTCACTGACCCCTCAAAAAATTTAACTCCAATGTTTTTTGTTTTTTTCCGTTTGTTCGCACGCTACCGGGCAAACGGCATGCGATCTTGATGAAAATTGGAGGGGACCTTCGAAATCTCTGAACTTAGACCTGCCACGTTTTTGGGTACAATCGAAGAAATATTTCTCCTGAATGTCGTACTTTGTCGATTTTTTTCCCGATTTTTAGTGCTTGGACAAGGTATGGTATGGTGATGTATTGCTTTTTGAAAGATAAAGTTGAAAAAGTTAGCCAAAATCCATAGAATAAAGGTTGTAATATGAGTTTTTTTTTAGGTTTATAATAACAATTAACAAGTATCTATAGAAACTTGACAACAATCACCTACAATGTGTTCATAAAGCAATATTCGGGCCTACAGATATTTGACATTCTAATTAGCATAGCAATTAATACTACTTTATAAAAATTATTCAAATTTAACAAAAATGATTTTGCAATGGAACTTGAAGAAGTACAGAGATCCCACGCACACTACAAACTTAAAAAAAGCTCATCCATCAATGCGACTGGACTTAAGCGTTTTCCTAGTTTATCTGAGACGCGCAATTTTGGTTTGTCTTTGTCCACTCCTTTGTTTTCTGCGGACTTGGACTTGGTAAAAAAAAAATTATTAACTTGAGTATTATTGACAATGAGGTGGTTTGATCATGGAGTTAAAATATATAGTTATAGTACCGAATACCAATGGTTTGATGTTATTGCTGGGTACCAAAACTAGAGGATTGATTGTATCCGGAACCCAAGATCACGCTCACGCTGTTGAGGGGGGGGGGGGGCTGGGGTAGATTTACACTCCAAAATTGAAATTAAGACTTGCTCCCCCAACCATTGTACTCGCCCCCAAGCCGCCCCCCCCCCCCCTTATGTAAGATCCTAGCGTTGGCCCTGCATGAGCATCAGATCATGAGGATTGAGGAGCATTGTCGCATTGAGGGGTTTTGCTGATGGCATACCTTCAGAAGTATCGTGTATGTGTTTCAATTTCAAAACAATACTTTAAAAATTTCCAAATATCTCAGGCAGGGCCATGAAAGTCCAGCTCGCAACCTTCTCGTGGTTTGGCCCGTGATTAGGGGAATTTCACTCCCTGAAACTAATAGCGAGCTCTGGGTCGTCGTCGGGGAATTTTGCCCTTCCCTTTGACTACCTCCCCGGCGGCGACGACAATGACAAAACAGGCGAATGATGACACAGACGAAGACGACCACGACGTGGGGGAACCCCTTGCCCTCCCTATACGCTCGTGGCTGGTTCTGACCAGCACAGGCCTGTCAGTGTCCACCCCTCGTCCCCCCGCGTCATCCCATACGTCACTCCCTTCGTCTCGATTAGCCATGTTGCATAAATATGGGGCAATATCCAATCCAAAAATCTGCCCCATCCTCCCTAGGGCTCCGCCGAGAGTAGAGAGTAGAAGCACAAAGCCGACCACTACCGCGCTCTACCAGACACTGGACGCACCTCCGCTTTACCCGTCTTATGGACTATTTCTCCCTCGTCCTCTCAATAGCGAATAGCCGAACGGGTAGTGACACTACGCAGTGAATCTACCACAGTAAAGCTTTTGTCGGCCCGGGTTCGAATCCCACTGGACGCACTTTTTTTAAATTCTCAGTTTGAGAGCATTGTGATATTTAATTAAGTTTAAGATGGATAGGTTCAAAAGAAACTATCAATTATTTATTTTTCCTTTAAAATTAATTCTAACAAAAACTACATTTGATTGAAAATACATTGGCCCCGAAGAAGATGAGTGAAATCTTATCGAAACGTCGGCAAATATACGTGGCATTATAACCGAAAAATGGAGGACATAAATTAATCATATCGGCCACAAAACCCCCCAAAAAACATAGCTTAGTAAAGCTTTTGTCGTCTCGGGTTCGAATCCCACCGGGTCATTTTTTTAAATTCCTTGACGCGAGAATTTCGTTGTGTGTGTTACGAGTTACGAGTGTTACATTATGTCATCCGTCTTGAATGTCAATGTCAACCAAAAGACGCATGTTAATCCGAAGTCGTAGCAAGACGCAGAATGTGATGCAAATATGGGAGCATCCAGTCTTGCGTAAGTTACTATCGGAAAGCAGCTAATCCTTTATGTCCGAGTGAAATTCCAGGAACTACACCACTGTAAGAAAGTGTGGGGTGGTTTATGATTATTGATCGAAAATAGCCGCATTGAGAGGGGTATTTGAGGTTATATACTTTGAAATGATTGTCCATTTCAAAAGTGATTGTAAAATTTGTTATGAAAGTTTCTAATAAATAGTAACTTTTCAACGTTAAAAGTAACTGCTGTTAAAAAAGTATCGCTTTACCAACTACCATAAAAGTTGCGTAACGCTACGTAACGCTACTAGTAACGCGTAACGCTACGTAACGCGTTACCATAAAAGTTACCAACTAAGTGAATTAATGCCTAAATTTGTACACTACCAAATGTTTTAAAAGTGTAACTAGTTAAATTTAAAATCGTTAAGACCATTATGTTCGCTCGATGCTCGAGTAACGGAACAGTATTTCTGAGGTGAGGTTCTTCTTCCACATATTCTTGCCTCTGTTCTGAGCTAGTTACTTCATAAGGTTGTATACGATAAAGTCTAAAGTTGCACAGCTAAATAAATAAAAATGTTACGTTTTATTAATGAACAAAATGAAACTTGGAAACTTGTTCACTTCATTAGCAGAATGAGTGGGATCGCATAATTAGCCTTTTTTTATTAGTTTTTGCAGTGGCGTAACTTCAAATCAAGGGAACCCTGGGCAAAACAATGTGTGGGGTGGGGCCCCAGTGATGTCTTTCAAGATTATTTATGGATAAATAAATGCTCTTTCGTGGGGAAAGTATAGATGATTTTCTACAATAGGGGGTCGGGGGGGGGGGATGTCCCCCAGTTAATGTGGGTCCGGGGCGCACAGCAACTGAAAATTTTGATTTTAATAGTGTGTTTGTGTTTGGGGTATATCTACCCGACGACGATCATACAGACGATGGCGACCGCGACGTGAGAACCCCTCCACCCCCCTTTATGTAAGATCCTAGCAAAGTCCTAGCGTTGCCCCCGCATGAGGAGGGGTTTCGTTGTTAGCATACTTTCATAAGTATCGTGTATGTGATTCACTTTTAAAACTATACCTTTGAATGAACAAGGTTCCCAGTTTAAGTAAAAATACCAAAACGATTTTACTTCATTGCCCCAACCTCTCCCTATTAGGGCTAGGCTAGGGGGGACTGTAGAAGTAGCACAAAGCAGACCACTACCCTGCTCTACCAGACACTAGATGCACCTCCGGTTTACCCGTCTTATGGACTAGTTCTTCCTCCAACCCTCAATAGAGAATAGCCGAACGGGTAGGGACATTACGCAGTGTACCTACCTCAGTACAGCTTTTGTCGGCCCGGGTTCGAATCCCACCGGGCACATTTTTTTTACATTTCCAGTTTGGCTTTGGGAGCATTGTGATATACTAGGAAAACGCTTAAGTCCCGTCGCGTTGTTGGATGAGCGTAATTGGTGCATTGAGCTGCCATGTGTTATGCAGATTTTCTGTTGTTCTGTGAAAATTTATTACTTAGTCGAAGGATTTTTGAAATTCAATTAAATTCAATAAAAATTTTTTTTTTTTTTTTTCATTAATCGTAATTTTAAAAAATAAAAAAATCGGAAAATTGCGATTTTCATAAGAAAAAATTATTTGATTGCGCTCAAATTTTATACGAATATATTAATTCATAAAATTAAGGTTCTGTAAAAAAATCATTACAATAGGATAAAGGCATGTAGGTGTCATAAGTCAAAGAATTGTTTAAAAAGAAAATGTAAAATTTCGATTTTCACGAGAAATAACTTTTTGATTACGCTCAAATTTCACACGAATATCTTAATTCATTAAATTAAGGTTCAGTGAAAAAACCATTAAAATCGGATTAAGCATGTTGGTGTTATAAGTCGAAGAAATTTTTTTTTAATCGAAAAAAATCGTAAAATTGCGATTTTTATAACAAATAATTTTCCGATTGCGCTCAAAAACGTGGCAGTTCTAAGTTCAAAGATTTCGAAGGCCTCCATAAAATTTCATCGCAATTGGAGTATCGGTTTAGCCAGAATCGTGTTAACAAACACAATAATACATACAGAAACAAAGAAGAAAAAAAAACAATCCGAATTTTTTTCTTCAGTGTATATAGTGAAATGGAATCTTCGCTTCGCTCGCTACGCTCATCAAATAAGTTAGATGGTTAGGTTTAAAAGAAACTATCGATTATTTATTTAAACTTAAAAAAATTCAAAAGAAATACATCACAAAAATAAATACATTGGCCCTGAAGAAGATGAGTGAAATCTTGTCGAAACGTCGGCCTAATGAAAATATACGTGGTATTATAACCGAAAAACCGAGTAGCCTACATTAATTATTCATATTGGCCACGAAAATCTCGAAACACATTTATATATTATTTTAAAGTTATATAAATGAAACTGCAGCAGCTGAGCAGTGTGATGTGTCCAAAAACACTTATTTTTAAATGGTTATATACCACATCATTTGATACAAATTGAAATATCTCAATGCTCTCATTTGGAGACCTATCCTATCCCATCGCATTATCTTTGGGCAATCTGTTATCTGTGCTCTGGGTGATATCCCTCACACCACACTTATATCACCGAGAGGAACGATTTGAGTTCTTTCGTAATTATTCCTTCGAAACCATATGTTAATTTGCAATTTAAAAGGGTATTCACCCGCTAAACTAAAAATATATATCCAGGCTAGTATATACGTATGAATTTAGAAAGTATAGCAGAAAATAATTTAGTCCACCATGACCCGAAAAAAGTAAAACTTGGTAATTTTCGAGCTAGGTCCCATCGGCAAAAATTATCCCATAAGAAATACCATGGGGACGAAATTTGTGCCCCGTGACCTTGGAGGATTTTGATCGGGAAAAAATGTTTTCTATTAATGACATATTATACTCGACAGCCATTTCTGTAAATCAACTATATTTTGTTTTGTAATTTGGTCAAGTTGTTCAGTCAAAATATGCTGATTACCAAGACGGGGTGGTGTGATTTTGGAATGCACAATTTTGCGTGTTTGTGTGTATATTTGTGCAGTTTCTAAGACACGATGCTATAATAAAGGGCCATTTTTTATTGGTACGATACTCTATAGTATCTATGTGCAATAACAAATAAGCGGGTTAAAACCGATTTAAGAAATTCTCCAAAATGCCAATTTTCACAATTTTCAATCAAAAAACCATGGACAATCACAGTTACAATATATAATTTTAAACTGTCATTTTAGAGTCGTATTATGCTATTTCCTATAGATTATGTGGTAAAACATAATTTTTGGGGGTAATGCCAATGGACCCTTTAAAATGAATATGCCTGCATTTTGAAAGAAAAGAAAAATGTGTATTTTCACATTCCTCCCACAAAAAGAAGACATTAATCATTGAATTGCACGAATAGGCAGGCAACCCCATAGACTGCATTCACACCAAGTAAGTAATATGTTGTATTTCTTTAGTACAAAACCAATGGACATGGTACACAAAGTATACAATTATATGGCATACAAAGATATACATAACAAATAACATATAATTTATTGATTCGTAGCAGTGATCGTAAAAGTTTTCCCCGACTGGGGTTCGAACCCAGAACCTCCGGCTTAACGTACCATAGCTCTACCAATTGAGCCACCGGGACACCGGGACAACAGAACCAACCTTTACTAAACTGCTAGTTGTTGTGAATGTTGACTTCCATGACATAACATGATTTTTACTTTTACTGCTTTTACGACAACTGCTATGAATCAATAACTATGTCCTTAAAGCGGGCTAATGCTTAAAAACCTTATATTCAACTTATAAATTGTTATTTTTACTTTGACAATTGGTATTTTTTAAAGCAATTTTGTGACTCGAGTAAAGGAAAAATTGGACATTTTTAAAAGAAGTGTGAAGATTAAATTGTAAAATGATCATCACGAAAGCTTTATTTAGAATGGATTTCGATTTCAATATCAATTTAAAGAATGCAAGTGAATTTGCCTTGTCGGAAAATATGTGGTTAGAATTTGGGATGAACATAATAAGCATTACTCTAAAACCACTGGCCTGGCACCTTCCAAGGGTCGTCCTGTAGAATAGAACCATGTTATCATTCTTGCATTAGTGACTTTAAAATAAAAAGTATTTTCAGTTATTTTGAAAGCAACTGAAAAGTTACTAGGAATGATAAAAGTAACTAAACAAGTTACTAACTAGGGAAATTATTAGGAGAGTCGCAGTTTATAGAAATGACAGACAAAACCGTTACCTAATTGAAATGGATTGGTATACATTTATTTATGAAACAGTGAGAAATTACTCAAAGCCTGTTATTTACTATAATAATTACTGTAAAATTGGAGTTGTAATAGAGTAGTATTAACTGGAAAACAGACGAATAACTTTTTCATTATTGCCTTGAAAGTTCATAATAAATAGCAACTTTCAACGGTGTATATGTTCTTCTTTATTGGAGTTTGATACTTTAAAGTCAAACTCTATTTATTGATCATGAAAGTTTGACGTTTAGTTGTCTACAAAACAAGGACTAGTCAATACACTTTTCAAGCTGATACGATACTCATACTTTGTCGATGCTACCAACTATTGGACAATTCTCGAATAGTCGAAAGTTAAGATATTGGCTAACACGTGTGTGACACTGACACGGGCTGGGAAATATGTGTATGACTCATGTACAAAGAAGGATTCTGTCCACGACACTGAGATGGAAAGTCGAGTAGAAGATTTATTTGAAGAAATTTAATTTTGACCACATATTCCACAAATAGTAGACGAATTTAACAAAACCGTCGCTTCTGGCTTAGAAAAGTTGGGTTCAGTCCTCGGACGAGCAGGAAATTATCATTTCCGTTTTTAATAACAACTACGTATTTAGAAGTTTTACTTTTAGTTACATAAGAACGATTAAAATAACAGTAAAACATAATATAATACAAAACTGTGAATACGGTGAACAAAAACATTGAAATGACAATCGAGAATGAGGCGGGGTGGTACCTTTGTACTTTTGATAATCAAATATATTTCAAAAAGTAAAACTAGACAGTGAGTAGGACCTTATTACCGTATGTCGAATGAATTACACTTTTTATACTTTTGTGCTACGTTTTCACACCGAGCCTATGGGCTCTTGAAAGGATGGGATTGTGTCTTTGGGGAGGAAACTCTTTTACTTGGAGACTGAGTTGTGGTGGGTAGGAAGGGGAGGGGAGGGGCAGAAATTATTACAAAATAGAGATACAAAAATTTGTATCCTAATATGATCCCACCCTGGAATTTTTAACATTAGCATTATTGTTTCGTAGAGAGATTCCAGAGGACGTAATAAATACGTTCTGCTGGATCCACTCGACCTACACCATCCCTTCCGCCTTCCTGAAGAAGCCGGGGGTGCAGGTGTCTTACCCGGGGATTGACAACACGAGGCAAGACCCCAACAAGGAGAAGAGGCACGTCAAGTACTATCAGTGGGTGGCACTGGTGCTGTTTATACAGGTAAAAGAATTATTAGATCACTTTTATAGTTTCAAGGTTATAAGTAGTGATCGAAGTTTGAAATATTTCAATTGAAATAATTCATTTGAAATGTTTCAAAGTGAAATATTTCAAGCCATTTCGGTTGAAATATTTCAAATAATTTCAAACTAAGTTTTTATTTAAATATTTATATGTATGCACTTGAAATTAACATTACATGCTTCCGGTATGCTCCAGAGTTTTAAGTCTTCTCAATTCCGGACACACAAAATACTAGTTGAATTTGCAATATATAAGCAATTTTTTATGCCATAGCCCACCATAATGTGTTTTTTTAGTTTAGTAGGTAGAATTTCGACTCCTAGACATTACTGTAAAAGTAGGCCAACCTTAAATTAGCCTCCATTTACATGTCATTGTTCGATTAACTATGGCAACTGAGGTACAAATTACAACTTTTTTGATCATTGAAATATTTCATGAATTATTTCACAAATTATTTCATGAAATATTTCAAAATAAATAATTTCATGAAATTTTTAAACACTAGTTGTTATAAGCCTTGACAATGAGTTTTATCTTTAGAAATCAATGGCAGTCACGCGTGTTGGCAATACAAAAATGCCTTTTACCAAATTTGATTTGTTTTATTTATTGTTTTCCTCTGTAAATTATAGTTTATAACTGAATATATGATGAAAATTACATAAATAAATATCAAGTCTATTCCAGAGCACTCGTACCGATATTTTGAAAGTCAATGGAAAATGCATGAAAGTTAGTTAAATGAAAGAGGAACTTAGATTTTAAAAAAACTTTTTTTGTTAGTTCTAGGTGCAAAACTTAATTTTAAGCTATGATATTTTTTATTGTTACAACACACCTTTGTATCCGTACTGAGTATAATGGAAAATAATTTTCTGAAATAATGTTCGATGTGCGATTTTTTTTGTCACATGGTACAAATAAGAGTTTTGAACAGGATGGACAAAAAATCGTACATCAAACGTCATTTCAGAAAATTATTTTTTCTTATACTCAATATACGGAGACAAAGGTGTGTTGGGAAAAAATCATAGCTTAAAATTAAGTATTGCACCTAGAACTACCTAACATTTTCTTATTGACCCAAAATGTGCACATAATAGACAAAATGGAGCTTTTGTCCCGTCCCCCAAAAATCTATTTTTATTATCTTTTTTATTCAAGTCTAACTTTCATGCATTTTTCATTGACTTTCAAAATATAGGTACGAGTGCTCTGGAATAGCCTTAAAGGCTTGTTATGGTTCTGTTCTTGCTTGTGTCTCAAAACATTTCAGTCTCTGTTAACTTAGAGTAAAACCGCTGAGTGAGCTCACTGAACGGTAAAAGAATTATTAGACCACTTTTATAGTTTCAAGGATCGAAGCCTTGACAATGAGTTTTATCTTTAGAAATCAATCAATGACAGGACAAATTGGGACTGATTTCCTGCGAAGCGCGAGTTTCGTTCTTCGAGGATATGGCGGGAAGGTCATTTCCAGCCAGATCAACTTCGGGAAAGACACGTAAAAAACTGTCTCCATTCAAGAAGTTACCAGCTCGCCGCTATAGATAGTAGCACATTCAATAAAACTTCGATTACGTTTTTTGAGTTACCATCAATTATGAAATATCAATGAAAAGGAATAATATGTTTTCAGGATAATGATTCATTTGTTGTCATTTGTTTAAATATCATTAATAATAGCTAAAATGAAAATGTGATTATGGATGTAATTGCGAATAATGTATAAGTCAAGTCCAATTTGAACAAGAACAATGCAAAATAAGTCAACGTAAGCATTTTTCTCATGTAGCAAAAATCACATTTAATCCTATATTGCCAATCATATTTTAACCCCCAAAAGTAAAAATTTAGGAGGTTGTTTACAAATGATCACGATCAGAGAACATTTCAACATTTTATAAAACTATCTCTTACTCATGCTTTGGATATAACTACAAAAAACATCTCTTTTGAGGCATTATTTACAGTCAGTTAGGCTACTAAACAAACTAAGCAATATTTTTTAAAAAGTTGGACTGATCGCACAAAACGCCATCTAACTTGACACACTGGTGCAAACAATCTGTAGTGAGCTTTAAAGTTATCCAGACTAAATCATTACGTTCCTCATTAAACCCCGAGGTCTATTTACTAACTCAAAACCACTATTGTCGATCGATAGTGACAACTTTGAAAATATAATAAATCATGTTAAAACTTATAGATCGGAATTAACAATTGTTTTACTAAATAGACTCTAAGTGATAACATTTTGCTTCAGTGATACGCAAATATTATAATATTGCGCTGCGTACGAGTTTTTCAAATTTGTAAATTGTTGCTGTCGATCGATAAGTCGTTTTAGTTGGTAAATAAACCCTGAGGTTTGCCCGAGCTTATCCAATGTCTACCACTATATTATCATATTAATGTATTAAAGTCCATTCACAAGTTTAAAGAAACTCTTCAGAAACAAAGCCCGTAAGTATTTTAGTGACGTAAAGATGTATAAATCAGTATAGTAAAAAATGTGGTACCAGTAAAAAAAGTGCAAATACCTAGATTTTTTAATTAGAATTTAAAAGATAACTTGCTCCACGATGAGTTCTTAGTATTCGACTGACTAAAATTAATTAGTTTATTATGTCCACAAATTTAAAAATGAGAATACATGTGTCATGTATAGTATCAATTGAAATAATTTTTCACCGACATAAGAAAAAAAATCCTCACTTTAAAATTCGTGGACATAATTATTAACAAATTAATAATCATTTATTTATTAATAGTTAAATACATGAACTCATCATAAAGCCAGTTGTTTTCAAAATTCTCTTAAAAAATCTATATAGTTGAAATGTTTATGCTGGTATCACATTTTGCACTAAAGTTGTGTTTGAGAAGACACCTTGATCGCGCACAATTTCCCCCCTACTTAGCAACAAAGCTCAAGTATCCATGCACCGGTGAGATAATCCCGTCTAGTTTCGAAGGCGGTGTGTGGGTGATTGACTACCTATGTGTTCGATCACTTTGTGGACTTCGTCACGTGCAAGAAACAAGAAAGACAGCAGGCCGGGCTCTCGCGCTCGCACCCTAAGACGTCGGGACGCCTCAGTCGCTGTCGGGAAGTGAATAGGGATGAACCGCGCGCGGAGGAGCGGGCGCCCACACGAACATGTCGCGAGAACGAGACAAGAACAAGTCTGTAAGGTGCGACACTTTTTTATTAGTTCGTTCGTTCGTTTCATTTTATTCTACATTCACGTGAAATTATTGTGAAATTGAAGAAAAAACACGAAAACAATTTTTTTTTCTTTTACCACGCTTTTTATTTATATTTCTTGTGCAAAACACTGTATAGACACAAACAACACTTGTATGACAACTTGTGAGAAGGATTTATTGAACTGCAAACTAACTTTCTTATGGCGGAGCGTAATTTCTTATTGTGTCATTTTCAAACGAGAGCGCTTTTACAAGTTTTTAATTCTTGGTAACGATCTAAAAATTCACACTTGTTTTAGGTTATTTTTGTATTTAGGTGGGGAGGGGGGGGAGACTTGATAGGTGGGTGATAGTAAGGGGAAGGGGCAAAGAGGAGGGGGAGGGGGAGGAGGAAAGAGGGGGGGGTCATCTTGCCAATATTAGAGCACAAGTTTATTTTGTTGTTATCCCGTTATCACAAATTATTAACGATAAGTTTTATAAATGTTACATTTTATCAAAGTAGAGATACATTTTTGTGCATTTAAATTTAGAATATTTAGCTTTAATTTATTCAAATTTAGCATTTTGTAGCTTCTATATTTTCATTTCAAACAAAACTCTAAAATAGTGTGTTTTTTTGCACTTTTAATGGTAAATGATTAATTAAATGAGCATTTCAATTCAATATTGCCACATAACACGTTAAAATACATCGTTAAACTAGTTCTCAATAGGCAACAAAACATAACTTTTAGTAAAATTAGCATTTTGTAGCGATTTACAAAAAATGTTTACCGATTTAGCATCAAAAACCTAAAACGCTAACAAAAGTACCTCTATGAGTCATTTATAGCAGCATTTTTAGTTCAAATTATTCACCTTGCACGTTGCACGTCTTGCGTAGGTCGTGCACATATCAGCTCAGTAGGTTGTCATCAAATCAACCTACTGAGCTGATCTGAGCGGTACGGATTTCTACGGAGGATTGAATGTATTTGTTAGTTTTGTTATAATCCCAGTTCGACAGACTGGGTTGCTCATGCGCAACGCGTGAGACTCTGTTACGAAGGACGCGGGTTCGATAAGCACCACGGTCCTCACTGAAAGCATGAAAGTTTGATTCCAAGGTTTTAGTCGTTAATGCGAATGATAGCGAGATTGAGTGAGTTCTCAAGCAGTTGTACTGTCAATCAGTGGCGTGGCGAACTACAAAGAGTGATCGGTGCCTACAATATTTTAACTATACCCACCCCTTACTTTCGTGGGCAACAAAGGGGGTCTGGGGGCGTGCCCCCAGCTTAGCCCCGCAGGGAATTTTTTCAATTTTGATGATCCTAGAATGGATTTGGTGCGTTTTACCGGCAAATAATATGATTTAAAAGATGTTGATAGCCTCATTTTTATGTAATGAAATTTTAATAAAATGGCTGAAAAAATTATGTTTTTTTGAAATCATAAAGCCAACTGTTTGTACTTCTTTTTAGTCTTCCACAGTTTAGCCCCGCAGGGAATTTTTTCAATTTTGGTCATCCTAGAATGGATTTGGTGCGTTTTACCAGCAATTAATATGATTTTTTTATGTTGATAGCCTCATTTTTATGTAATGAAATTTTAATGAAATCGCTGAAAATATTTTGTCTTTTTTTGAACTCATAAAGCCAACGGTTTGTAATTCTTTTTTGTCTTCCCCAGATTAGCCCCGCAGGGTATTTTTTAATTTTGGTGATCCTAGAATGGATTTGGTGCATTTTACCGGCAATAATTATGATTTATTAGACGAGTGAGCAAAGCGAATGAGGATTACTATTCAAGATAAACGGCGCTTATTCTGTGACTCTGTGCGTGTGTGTGCTAGTGTGTACTATAAAAATCAGCCGAATCGCTAAACAGATTACGATTAATTGTTGAACTCATAAAGCCAAAGATGTGTTATTCCTCTTCGCCTCCTCGTAGCGACATAGCCAGAATTTGTAAAAAAAAAAACACACATTATGAAAGTAATCAATCAATGAAGAATTTAGTACCTAAAAGGGAATCCGGGGGCCTTCACATTTGAAAAAAAAATTGTATGTCCTAGATCGTTAGATAATCTGTGCATTTTGGAAATCAATTTGGTTATTTTGTTTGTTTTCTTCGTTTATTGGCAGAGCCATTATTTGGGATTTAGAAAAACTACTGAAACGCATAATAATGAAAACTAGGGGCTCCGTGGGCTTGCCCCCGGAAAAATGATTATTTGAGGTAATTTGGTACCAATCTGTGAGTTTTGAAGAAACACTTTGTTAGCAATACTTGAAGAGAAAGGATACGATTTTATTCTTTTACGGACAAACTTGCTATCTCAATTTCATTGAAATCAATGCTCTTTTATCTAGAAATTGCAATGGAAATACTTTAATTCAGATAGGTCCAAGAATGTTCTTCTTATTGCATTCACGACGTCGATAATCCTGCTTCATAAGACGGTAATTTAAAAATTAAAACAGAAAACTCGAAAATGTTCTAGACTTCCTCCATGCCACCAGCTGTTATTTAATTTATAAATTCCTCAAATCAATCTATTCAATCAAATTAAATATGTTATAGTATAATGAACGTGTCTATTCATTTAGCAGAATTGTTGAATTGCTACCTGTTATTAGTTGAGTTGAGAACTAATGGATGAATATCCATCATGCATGTTGTCTGCACTTTTACTAAAAAAATCATGATTCAAGCTACAAACTTTTACAATAGTCTAGGAAGAACTCTAAGGTAAGTAAAGAACTGTAGTCACACAATTCAGTAGGTGTGATTATAACAATTAAAATAGTCATATAAAGTACGTAAAATATTATGGTTCATTAAAAAGTAATGGATGGGTGGGTCCCTGTGGGACCACCCACCCACCCCTTTTGGTATCGGTGCCTGGGCTCCGATTTGGTATGTTCGCCACGCCACTGCTGTCAATTGTTCCTGGATAGGGTGGGATGATGGGATGATGACGGTTTTCAATAGAGTTTACCCGACGACATAAAACTAAACATCAACGGACGAACAGAATACGTATTTAACACGAAAAACTGTCTATGTGAAACAAATTAATTCATATTTTCTAGATAAGACGGCATTAGGCCCCGCAGCCAATTTCATACACAATCACATAAAGTATTTATAATAATTTGACACCAAATATACAAGATCCCAGTGACAGTTTGGGGTGTGAAATATACATTTTGAGTGAGCCACGAAAAGTCCTTATTTTACGGGTTTTTGTGCCTTCACGTTCTCCTCATTTCAGCAATAGTTATAGAAGCCCTGAGATTGCTCGCCGAGTGGGATGGAGTTGGAGCCTAGGACTTTCTGCGTCGTATATTTTACAACGGAATCCTAGTTATAAATAATTTTTCGTACCAATATCGGCACAAATTCCGATGACATGTGACATCTAACAATTTTTCGACACCGCCATCTTGTAAAAATATAATTAGTTTTATTGACTGCCATAAAGATTCACAAGCTTCATTTATGTGCATCTCATTCGAGGTTATTGAAGATAGTTGCAGACAGTTTGCATAAGAAATGTTTAAAAGAAAACATGAATATATACTTGTCTTTGTCTTAATATGTTTGGGAATTTTAAGATTGTTAGGCCTAGTAAAATTTTGGCGACAGTGATATTTTATAAATACGTAAATAAATACGTGCACAAAATCACAACTTTCAATATATTTTTACATTGCGTTTCAATGGATTTATTTGACGTTTTAATATTGAGACCGAAGCACACCTGCATGCATCACTTTCTGTGTTTATCACCGTGTTTTTGAAAAGAGTTTTTTTTTTTTTAATGGGTGACGTTGAACTATGTTAATGATGAAAGGTGGGTATATAATATTATGTAGCACACAAGACATCCATGCTTTTATGACATATTATGTTTTAATATAGTTCATAGCGCGTGGGTGAAATTAACTCAAATTATAAATCTTTAAATCTAAGTCTAAATCTAAAATATGCTACCAAGTAAAAATATAGTGAATGGCTTTGAAACCTGGCTCTTTTAGAAAATCAAAACTATTTTTTTTCAAATTTTTCTGAACGGGCACACGGCAAAATATATCGCCACTTCAAAATAATTTCAAACTTCAATTCAACCAAGCACACCATTCAACGTAGGTAGTTGTGTTTTTGTGACATTAATTTTCAACTGGTTTTCTAGAGGCTGACTGAGAGAAAAAAGATTTTTTAACAATTGTTTTTCCTGCGAATTTTTTCGTTTGGCGGTACAAATCGGTACAAAATACCGCCAAACGAAAAAAACCACTGGAAAGATAATAATTGTAAATAAAATCTTTTTTCTCTCAGTCGTTCAATCTACGTTGAATGGTGTGCTTGGGCGAATTGAAGTTTGAAATTATTTTGAAGAGGCAATATTGCCGTGTGCCCGATCAGAAAAATTTGAAAAAAATAGTTTTGATTTTCTAATGAGCCAGGTATCAAAGCAATTCACTATATTTTGACTTGGTAGCATATTTGGGAAAATAGAAAAACGCGGTCGAATAGCCGACAAAATTACCGCGGAATTGTTCGAAAAGACTGTATCTAGATTGAACGTACTGAATGATATTGATAGCCGCGAGAGCGTATCCTTGGTTGGAGAAAAGAAACTAATATTTTAATTTACTGTTGCAAATGTTAACCCACTCGCAATCCATTACGGGTTAATGGGATATTAGTATTAGAAGTTTTAGGGCGCTTCAGCGGCAAAGATTATTCGCGCTTACAACAACTGAAAACCATATAGTGTAATGCGTAATAATGTATGTAGCTACTCAAACGATTCGAAAGTATTATGATCGTCGTCAATTATGTTTTCTTATTCATTTGAAAATCAGTTAAGAATGATATACATTAAACAAATTTACAACAATATTTCCAATTCTTCATAAGTAGGAACACACTATATGCTATATAAGCTACTCTAAAGCTATTTTTAATGCAGTAATATACCAAGAGTGTAATGTGTATACACAATGAGTTGCTAACAGAGAGAGATCATTCACACACTCACACATACACCATTACTTGAAATGTATTACCACGTTGACGTTCGGGACGAGAATAGGTCGATTTAAAAGCCTATTCCGTTCGAACGATTGCAATAATTCCAAACAGCTCATGCAGTCTGTAGGGTTATCGGTTACAATTGAACTGTTAAATTCTCCCCTCTCGCCTCGGCGTGCCACCTTGTACGAATTGTTGTTCGATTAATTAGACACGAATTGTTGGCAATAAGTAAGGGCACACATCGCTCGTGTAGGCATTACATTTCTCTACGCCTTCATTCCGTGGAACGAGGCAGGCTTCAGTAAATATTTAAACACGATTAAACGAATAATAGGGGAAGAATTCAAACGATTGTTATGTTTTGTGTTTGTTTTTTTACGAAATAAGTGGCGCAAAATCTAATATGTTTCATATAAAAGAGTGTTTTTCGAATCTTCGTTATACTGGAAACTAAATATTAAATGGAAATAAGCAAATAATTTAATTTTTATATTACAATTACTTTCAATGTATGAATATTTGCAAAATGTGTAGTAATTTTAAATCCTCCCCCCCCCCCCCCCCAGATTTCCTTGTTGGGAACAGATATGGTATTGAAGTTTCAATCTTATAGCCTAGTCTAAACGAAAAATGTTTAAATATTGGGTTTTATTTAAGAATTCTTTTGTTTACACCCATCTATAAAACTAGGGCCTACAATGTTTCTGTTTCGTCGCAAAACAAGCGATAAGCATAGACAACTTCGCTTAATTTTTCGGTTCCCAGAGTAGAAATATTTTAGTAAACATTTGTTCTGCACACTTTTGTGCTGTATAGCATAGCAATACACAAATGTAATGCTGGCTATAAAACTCTGACTGACTAGGCCCTGAACGTAATTTTGTGACGTATTGTAACTGTATTATAATGAATTTAAACTTTTATATAGAGAAATAATCCACAAACTCTTGTGTACCTATGTAAAAATTACACCACGGACAAAGTATTGACCATTTAATTTTTTGAATGTGCTGTTGGAGATGGAGGATAAAATATCGAACACCATATTAAATAATTCTGTTGACTGATATGTTTAGCTCGATAAATACTTCACGCCTTCCATAACGTCCACCCACATGTTCAGTCATGTTCTGTACGTAGCTCTAGCTAAAGGAATTGCAAGAATACATAACATAACGTACACAACCATACAGTGTAGTTTATTTTTACTCTGGCCGAGTAGAGGATTGATTGCACATGTTTTGTGGTACCGGGTTTCCGGGTTTTCCACATGCCTCAAGTATCCAATGTCTTTGGCAGTATTTCCAAACTGTCTCCGGGGGGCGGAAATGGAATTCTTTCTTTCATGCCGAGATGTTGATTGCATTGTCATTGATCTATTTCCGCATCCGAGTAGGTACTGTCTGTCTGTCTTGTGGTGTTTATGTGTGTGAGATTGACGCATTGCTCAGGACTTGACGCTGAAGAGATCTTGATTGTACCGCTGGTCATAGGGATGCTAATGCTTATGCTATTATTTAAAGCGGAGAGACTATTTATTATTTATCGGGGTCTTTTGACCCTAACTTGGACAATAATTGATAAACATTTATATTGGACACGTAAGAAAATTAATTTGTTGTTTTATTATAAATTGTTGTTGTAACAACTTCTGCTTTTTTAACGTTACAGTATTTTGAGTGTATTCACGTTCTTCATTTTATTTAGTTGTCCATCTGGTATCAGTATTTATCACTGAATATAGGAGACGTTAAATAAATAATGTAAATACATACATTAACATTATAATGCATAATCTACACATTTTTGCTCGTTGTTTTAATTCATAATTATTATTGGTATTATGATTATTTTCAAATTGCAGTTTTGAATGATTGAATAACAGTTACAGGCATGCACTCTCCAGGGTACGCTTAAGTTCACCTTGTGCGTACTGTTCCCTCTTGATCATGGCAGTTAGTCAGGTTTAATTGGCAAGGAATGATCTGAAGGAAGGGACACGTGAGGGTCTGTTATTGTAATGTAACGTTGGCTGATGGGAATAATCCGGAAATACACGATGGGCTGAACCTGGTGCTCTGGCTTGGCTATTCGTTGATGTGGGATGTGACACTAAGTGTCAAGTCTTGACAACATTATATTATTATAACATTACATGATATTTGTTATCTGAATTTGTTACCAAAATCATTGTTGTTGTTGTTGTTGTTGTTGTTGTTGTTGTTGTTGTTGTTGTTGTTGTTGTTGTTGTTGTTAACTGTTAGTATATTGCTGAATCTGCATCTATGTAAGTAGATTTATTTACTTTTCCTACTTTGTAAATCAGTTTTTTAACTGAATAGGAAAGACGTTAATTCAAAAAAGTTAAAATAAATACAAAATAAAAAATGCACAAGGAAATGCTTCGTGCAAAAATATTTCCAGGCCTACATTACATCAATTAGCATATACTTTCATGAACATCTTAGTTCTTAGGGTATATTTAATAATACTATGACTATATACTAAGACTTATATAAAAGTTAGTATAATATTTTACATTTCAGCGAGCCTTATAACCTGTTGTCTTAGTTTACAAGTTGTAACGTTTTCAAATCAGAGAACAAATTAACAATGAAAAGTACAATGTTTATTTAATGTTTCAAAAGACTCAATTTTCCTAAAATCAATACCGATGTTTCTTTCGTCATTGCATTGCGTTTTGAACAAAATACAAATTCATGGTAACATTGGGCTATTAGTTACTTATTAAACACGAAATTTGTACCAGTTGTATTAAACTTCATGGGTGATTAGTAATATTTTTAACTGAAGCAATATGCAATGCAATGCAGGGTTGGCTTGGTCGCTTTGATTTAAAGTCCCCCACTGAAAATCAGTTATATAACTGAGTGGGTAGACTCTAAATAAAATTTATTTATTTATTTATTTATTATTTAATGTATTTATAATTTCGCACGATATACTAAAGTTTCATCGAATGATCGTAGTGAACAAATCATATTTCCACCATCCTCCGAATCTAAGGCGGATGAAGCACAAAGTTAAAAAATAGACGTCTCGACGTCTTGCCTCTTGAATCCTCTCCTCAGACAAAAGACGAGGTGTACGCCATGCCCCGACGTCGGTGTTCGGCCGACGCCAACACACGTTCACGACGTCTTGCCAACGGACATTGCCGAGCCAAGCCGAAGACTATTTTAGCTTCTTCGACTACATTGAGATGGTGTGTATGAAGGAAGAGTTTCCAACTCGATTTGTATACGTTTAGTAACACATGGTTCTCAACGGGTATTGGCGAATCGGATCGGCCTAACCCCGCCACCTTAGTTAGTCGGCTATGTCTTCCGGACGCGTTAGTTAGTGAGGGTCTTGGCGTCAAGTATTTTACTACATACAAGACGTTCTTCTCGGCTAGAGTGTTGAAAGAAGCCTTTCAATCTATATGACGTTGCAAGACTTGGAAATAAGTTGACTTGTTTTTTTGATAAGGTTTCATCTTTGTCAAGGGTGGACTTAATTCTTCTTCGTTTACAAATCGTATTAATGGTGTAATCTTGAGGTACAAGAATCCACGTGTGTTCGCGGGAGAAGTTTTAACTTTGTGAGTGCAAATAGTTTGGTAAGTGACGACAATTTATTGGCAGCTTCGAGATCTGCGTTCTTTGATGTTCCGGCATTCCGACAGAATGGACACGAGCCGGAATGGTTAGCGTGTTGGTTCGCGATTACCCATTGGCGTATGGCTTTCAACAAGAAGCGAATACCACCGGACAAAAATACACAAGGAATTAATTAAATTAATTAATTAATTAATCAATCATTATTGAACGCTTCAGTGCTACACTTAAGAGCAACAAACATCATGAAACGTTGCTTTCGTTCTAACCAACTTGTGAAATGTAAGACATGGCTTGCGATGTGTGTAAAATGATTATCATCGAGTTGAAATAAATCTCACGTGTCTAAGAATAGTAAAGATATGTGCGTGACTGACGAGAGGCAACGCACTCTTCCGATCAAGGAGGAAACTGTGTCAAAGTGTGAGATTGTGAAAATGATCGTGAAACAAGGTGGACAGTGGGACATTGAGTAACTTTCAGTCAAGTGGGGGTTTTGAAATGTGTGACGTGGTTAGCTACATCTTCGGAACTAAGCCAGAATTCGGGAGGACGTTCACTCTTTACGTAATCTGGCGTTAGTTCATTTTATTGAAACATATTTGTTGATTCCGCCAATGTGAAAAATGTGACAAAGAGTACACTCAATGAAATTTAATTACGATTATTTTTTAACAGATAAAACATTTAAAAAGACGAAACAAATTTTTAAAAAAACATTTAAAATCGTAGAAAAATACCAAACCTTTGGTAAAGTCGATTAGTGCCAACAGGTTGTTTGTATACGAATTCCGCAGTTAAGTGTAACAGTGACAGTTATTACAGTTGAAATGATTGTATTTTCGGGCGTGTGTGTTTAAAACAATAGTGGACTCGCCAAAGCCAGTCCCGTATTAAAACAAGGAAATCGCTCCGTCCGCCAAGAAACGTTCTATTTTAACACATTTTCTTCTCTCTGAAGAATTAAACACGCACACACAAATTATCAAGTAAACAGGTTATAAATCCTTACATTAGAAGGTTTGCACTTTTTTATTGAGATAACCGAATAAATAGTATTGTTTTCAAAGCACAATGTTCTATATTTACATTCTTAAGTACAGTTTATTTTTACACAAGAACATTAAGAGACAATGAAAGTTTTACACCCAATTCCAACCAAAATACACAATTTTTTACATTTCCGTACCTAAATATTCCCCCCGCCCGTAACCAAAATCCGACATCACGTCTCTACACACACAGCTCCCTGTTCCGTATCAATACAGCTACTACTACAGTAACTTCAATCTTTTCTCATACCACAGAAACGCCAATAATAAAATGCTGGACATTTTCCGAGGTCTAAAAAACCTCATAAAAGTCAGTCACATCCATATAGATTCGCCGATATTTCGTCTCCACTATAGCATCACCGTAATGATCCTCGTGGCGTTTAGTCTAATCGTAACAACGCGACAATACGTGGGGAACCCCATAGACTGTATCCACACCAAGGACATACCCGAGGACGTGCTAAACACGTTCTGTTGGATCCACTCGACGTACACGATCAAGCCCGACCCCAACGACAAGAAGAAGGTGGGGGTGGACATCCCTTATCACGGGGTTGACAACTCGAGGGGGCGGGACAAGGACAAGAAGGTCTACATGTATTATCAGTGGGTCTGTTTCTGCCTGTTCTTCCAGGTAAGTCACGAAATGTTTATTTTCATGACTAAAGTCCAGAATTTCAATGTCTAGTTAAAATTTATCTAACAAGTAGTCTTCTAAGAAATATTTGAAAGGGTTCTGATTAGTGGTTGTCATAGTGATAACAAGTTATGTGGCAGTTAAATTTACTGGAGATTGGAATACCGGATCAAGCCAGGGTCTACATGTATTATCAGTGGGATTGCTTCTGCCTGTTCTTCCAGGTAAGTCAGTAATAGTTTACGAATCGACATGTTTATTTTCATGTAAAAGTAGGACAAGATCTACATGTATTATCAGTGGGTCTGGTTCTGCTTCTGTCTCCTTTTCTAGGTGTCATCAGTAATTTACGAATAGAAAAGTATATCGTTCGAGCCGATTCGGACTCGTCCAATTCGTTCGGCCATTGTATTATTAGTAAAGTAATGGTCAACCTAAGAGATTGATGATGAAAGTGTCATCAACATCGGAGTACTCGATTGTTTGGTGTAGGGGGCGAAGAAATACAGAAATGCAGTGTAGTAAAGCGATAAGCGAATCAAATCGTAACAGTGTGACTGTTGTGAGAAATATTTATTTGATTTTTTAAAGGCTGTTCCACCATGTTTAACCATTTTCTAAAATATGCAACCATGTCAAAATATAGTAAATGAAATTGAAAACTGGCACTATTAGAACACCAAAAAATGTTTTTTTTAAATTTTTCTGATCGGGCATACGGCAAATATTGCATCTTCAAAATAGAAACTATTTTGTAGATGCAATATTTGCCGTATGCCCGATCAGAAAAATGTGAAAAAACCTTTTTTGGTGTTCTAGTAGTACCAGGTTTCAATTTCATTTACAATATTTTTACATACAGTAGTTGCATGTTTTAGAAAATGGAAAAACAGGGTGGAACAGCCTTAATTGCTTGACCTAACGACTATATGCAGGGCCTATAATCCAGAAACTTATAACTGCAGAAATTTTCATTTGCTACTGCCAAATCTATTATGTGTGCGATTAAGTGTACTCTTTCGAAATATTTAAATGGTTTTATTAATACCTACGCCAATATTGTTGTCAAGTCTATGAGTTAATGTTCGGGTGAGTAGGTCCAGACATACAACTTTGTTTTACCTAGACCGTATGCGTAATTATTTAAGACTTCACCGATCCACTAGAATCGTTTCCTCCTTTAATGAAGCTTTTACTTTATCCAAACAATTTGTTGTTAAAAGTTGCCTTACTGTCATAGATGAAGTCCAGATTCCATGTTCATGTTCTATGCCAGTAAGGCAACTTTTAAGTACAAATTGTTAGGTATAAACAGGGGGTAAGTTTTTGTTTTGTTTTTGTCTGTTTCGTGACCACTTGCTATGCTTGTGCATTATTTTTGTTTGTGTTTTGGTTTTTGATAGAAACGACATCTCTATCAGATTGAACATTGGTGTACATTGTTTTTTTTTGTTCAGTTTATATTATATATTGTGAGCTGTATTTAATGATTTAATCACATGTAATTGGGGCAACCTGTTTGTGATGAATAAACTAAACTAAACTAAACCTAGGATATCAAGAGGTAGACCGAATAGGACTTGAAATAGTGTTGCCTATTCAGAGCCTATAACGTTAGAGGTAATCGGAGGTAGCCAATAGCCGTATGTATAACCGAACTTTAAATATAAAAAGTTTGCAAAGTACTTATTTGCGATTTAAACGCCAACAAATCGTTTGCTGCGGATTGTTGATATGAATCAATCCGCGACTCAATTCGCATCTATGAAGCGTTTACAGTTTACACTGCGCTTCCTTATGTAAACGTGCAAGGAAAACAAATGCACTTATTTGCGTAAAGAGATAAGTGAATGTTGTGATGTGAAGCAGTGCATGATTTCGAGTTTCAAACAATTCTTCTGGGTAACCAAAATATGTTTATAAAATAACAATATTCAAGCGCAATCGTGATAAAACATTCTCATAATAATACAGTACACTCATAAACTAAATACACATTGATTTAAGTCAAGTTGCGTAACTAGCCCATGTTTTTTTTTTTGGGGGGGGGGGGAGGCGAACATTTTTGTAACCTCAAAAGATCAATGTTCACCACGACAATATTGAGTGAAAGAGGTTTGTGGGTATAGACAGCGGTGGAATCCAAAAATAATTTTATGGGTATGTTTTCCTGGGTAAGTACAGATGTGTACAGGGAGTCTGACGCCCCCCACCCTCAGACTCAGACTCAGACAAGTCCGGAAATTTGTCGATTCTTTGACTGTGATTGGAGTTTAACTGTTTTTTTATTACGAAACTTCAAAAAACAAATTGCAAACTACGAAAAATATCTCAATCTATAAAATATCTAACTAAATAAGTCATATTTAAAAAATGTGTCCCCTTCGCCCCTCTGGATTACACTATTAAACTCTATACGCTACCAGTTTTTTCGTATTTTGTCATTTTATTAAAAGTTTAATTCGTTAAGTGTATATTAAAAGGTGAGGGTTGACCCATTTTAGCTCACAATCCCAAATCAAGACTGTTTTTGTCAAGCCACGACGAACTGCGGTCCAACCAAGACGTGGCTTGGACATTAAAGCATCACTTGAGTGAGATTTATGAGACACCTTTCAGTGAATCCCTCTCTTCATAGCCTCCTATTTAGTATCTCTTTATCAGTTCGACAGAGAGGAGCGTGGTGGTTGAACGCATCTCCGATTGCCCGCGGCTCCGTAAATAGATGGGCAAAAAGAAGATGAATTTGTATGAAAAAGTTTACAAATCAATAGGCCTATATGGCAGAGTGTGCCCTCACTTTCAATGCACGGTATTGTTGAAAACCCTAGTAATATACGATTTTAGAGGGAGACAATAATAATGTATCAATTCAATGCACATATTATCAAAACGCTCCAGGAAATGCAAAATTTGAGAACCAAAGTGGTAAAAAGATTGTTTGGGATGTTCCTTCCTTACAATCACCATATAGTATGTCTCATCAAGTTTGGCGGAAGGCAAGATCTCTACTTCGGTAGGTTCCCTTATAATAATGTTTTACGATACGATATAACCATAACGAACCTATAGAGTAGAACAAACTCATTGGTAGAACGCAAAAGAATAGCCGACTACATGTCATCTCCTTTTATTTGCTAAGGGAAGGCACTGTCTAAGTCTAAGACAAGATGGCTAAGAATATATCATTTCTTAGTAAACACAATTTCGTACGATAAATAAATAAATGTCATGTCATGTGTCATGTGTCATGTCATGTCATGTCATAAATAAATGTTTGTCAAAAACAACTTGAGTACAATCACCCTTTACAACGTTAACAATTTTGATAATTTTAAGCTATCTTTACTATAAATAAGTTCGTAGTAAACAAGAAGATTAGTAAAGCCATCACGAAAACATAACATTAAAATTAAGCATTGCCAGAACTGACAGAATTTAATTGAACACAAACAAGCGAAGCAGTGCACACCAGATGCGTGAACTTGGCACCCCCCACAAGAGCACTAATTATAAAAATCACTCAATATTTAGTGCTCAATTAGTGCTTTAGAATGCCACTAGTCTCTCACACCTCAATAACGAACACTGTGAAAAAGCAACCAACGTCGAAGAATGAGGTTGCGTACAAAGATATTGCGGGGTATTTCAAATGTATAACGTAATAATTACCAACGTAGACTAAATTGCCTGCGTTACTACAACTACAACAACTCTGCAGTTTGAAAGTTATGTAAAGTCATTACAACAGTCAACAACAGTCTCAGAACGCGTTCCTAGGACCACGTTCCTTTTTCAGGAACTTTTGTGGGAACGCGTTCCTTTTCTTAGATCAGGAACTTCCGAACTTGTAACGCCAAAGTAACTATTTCGTGGATAAGTTCCTTTCGCCGTCGTAATCCCGTCGAATTCCAGTACCTAATATCGTAAACTTCGTTATGAAAAATATCTCGTGACATCTTGTGTTTTCGAAAATGGCGCCACCCTTGTCAAATGGCCTGGGACTAACTTTAATAAATAAAAGTAATGATAAATTAACCCCGAAAGCATTTATTATTATTTATTTAAATCAGTGATAGTATACGCCATACGGAACGTGAAAGGAACTAATTTCCTTTTGAGGAACGAGGAACGTCTCAGTTCCTTTTTATAGGCAGAAGTAACTTAACTTTTCACAGTTCCTTTTTGGGGGAACGTGCCCAAGGGGCCAAGACTGCATAACAAGACACTCAAACGGACTGTCATCTCGCAGAGGGGTGTAATCCGGCCCCTATTAGATGCATGGGAGGGGCAGGGACCGTTAGATGTGTGGACTTTGGTCACTGCCTGTTTGAATAGGTAGATTAGCACACCGGCCTAGCTCCAATAAGCAATGTTTACTGTTCCCTACACAACTAGGGTATTCCAGTCAATTTGCGGTCGTCTTAGGCGTGAAAAAGAAAACAGCATAGCAACTACGCACGTTATTATTGTCTTACGAAGGCGAAGGCACAGCGAAGGCCACTAACAGAACGTGGCCACGAAGGGGTGAAGGAATCGCCTCACACTTCAGCCAGGCGTGAAGTTGGGGAGGGCAACGTTATATTAGTAAACTTTTATCTTCCTAAACGTGACCGTGGGGTAAAGAAAGGGGGGAGGGGGGGGGGGGGGGGGGGGGGGCGTCGATTATCGTTAAAATGTCGAATATTATAGAGGAGTTTTCCAGCCCTTCGGAACAAGATTTAATTTTTAATTTTACCATTTGGATTTTGTATTGTGACATCGATTTTGCAAGCTAGTCATTGTCGGCAACAATTTGATTCCAATAAACACATTTTTAAAACTTGACACAGGTTATATTTTTTTATATTTGAACGATATTTCGAAAGCTACTCCAGCTTTTTTCTTCAGGTTCGTTGTTATAATTCTTATGTTTACAGCCATAGCAACTTCTTATTTAAATATTGTTTCTTTGTTTCTGGTCCATCACATTTTTAGAGTTGTCTGCTCATGAAAATAATTTCAGTGAAATATGCTGAATTCTGATGGTAGTAGGAACATAGATAAGGAAACTATGGCACAAGTTGATCAAAAGGACGCATCACGAACTCTGATTTTGGTGTATTGAGTCATATTTTCGCATGATTTTTTATTTTGTTTTATTTTACCATTTTGATAGAACAAGCAGTATCAATCAAACTAAACAAACTTCCGGATTTTTTTTTACTTTTTGATTAACTTTTATATGGCCATGAAGAGTGAAAGGTTTTATCACAAATTTGTACCAAAAAAAATAAAAACTTACACTAAGGTATTTTTTTCTTCGGGACATAACCTCACTTTATCAACCACAGCCATAACTTGTGGACAATACTGGACACGACAAGCCAAACACAAAAGTGATATTTTTGAGCAATTATGTTTCCAATAAGTTTCAAATCACATTTGTTTTCCACAGAAGGGAAAATGGTTTTTTGAAATAACGTTCTATGCGCAGTTTTTGTCGTATAAAACAAAACTCGTATCTGTATCCCCCGACAAAAGATATTTACACAAAACGGTATTTTAGGAAACCATTTTCTCATTTTATACTTTGGCTTGCTGGAAAACTAAGTTTCATTGAAAAATATCAAAAGCCATTGGTTTTTTAAAGTTAAAAAAAGTTATTTTAAACAGAAAATACCGACCCTACTCGATGGGCACGATCCACCCGGTAGCCTAGGCCACCTTAAAATGTACCGTATTGTAATTTGTTGCTACGACGGCTCAAAAAGTCACCGTTTACACATTCTCGTTATTCTAGTCCTAACTTATAACCCAAGATGATGATGCACTAACTTAGACTAGAGACCTATTCGAGACGATGAGCGGTGATAGATGACGATGAAGGACGATTACAAAAAACATGCCTTAAGCGGGGTGCGAACCCACGTCCTCGTAGAGCCTTACGCTTCGGACCAGCGCCCTATTCGTATGTGCGTGTATGCGACAGGGCGGACGGCCTTAACCTAAGAATTGATGAATAAACGTCCATGTCATGAGCTAAAAACCTTCTCCCTGAAGCGGGATTCGATTCTGGGACCTTCTGCATTCGAAGCAGGAACTATAAGAATTACTTGACCATCAACAAACAACAAAATTGTAATATAATATAATGGATGATTCAATGCAGGTAGTGGTAGCTAACGCAGTAGGCTACACTGTACATACGTTCGTTATAATAATCAACCTTGCAGTGCAGGCCTAGGTGCTACCGTTTTTGTAACAATATTAAAATAAGTTCAATAAATAAATACACACAGCAAGAAACTAAAGAACCTGGTAGGGCCTGGGTCTGGGCGGTTCTCATGACAAGTGGTTGTATGTTGTAGTCTGATAATAGTCGCAAATCTCAACGGATTTGAACTATAGTCACTTTCCTACCTCAATTACTCCTTTCCTCCAACTCATCCTCCATCGGTATAATCACAATTGTTGCACTATAAACACTTAACACATTACACTTTCACACGTCCTACTACAATTAATATTCACAATATATATTACGAGCACATCGGTTCCAAGGTTCCCGGCCGCTAGAACTTTCGATTTTTCAAAAAAAACAAAAGTGATGCCAACCTTTAGAAACAAAACAAAAGTGATGCCAACCTTTGATGGCCAAGATAAATGATTAGCGAAAATAACATTTTATGATATATTGTTCTGGAGCCGTTTTCATCCATCAGTTGAATGGGAGAATTTGGTCTTAATATTATTAATCACGTAATGGGTGAGATTAGTTGTTTTGTAACAACGTAAAACCAGCAACCCTCTAACTGTTTAGTGTTCTTTTTGTCATTTTTTACTGTCTTTTTAAGATTGATCTAGTGGCTACCGTGGTACTATCCGGGATGATCTTATCTGATTGGTTGACCGTATCACTTGTCATCCAATGGGCGCAAAGTAAGTACAACTTGTTTTGGCAGCACAGCTGATGAGAATGTCAAATTAACCGCGTGATTATTGTGCTATCAGTAAGTTTTTTAATGTAATTGATTGTTGCGGACTTCACAAGTACGTACATAATTTGTGAATACAATCATGTACAGTGTCTACGTGTTTTATTGCAAGTGCTGTGTGTGTAAGTGCAAGACTTTATTCTATACTTTGATAACTTGAAGAAAGAGTGAGGTTAGAAGGGACATTATCTTCCGCGTAAAAAGCAGAGTTTATACAGTGATAACTCGTCCACAAGGGATATCATGTGTTATATCGAAGAAGGTAGGTGGGGTAGTGTAATGTGTGGAAAGCAAAATACGATAACGCGATGGCACAGTCAGCGGGATAAAAGAGAACGACAGACAGAAGCAGAGGCGGACTGGGGGGTTAAGGGCCCCGTACGGAAAGTACTTTCGGGGGCCCCAAAGGGGTCTGGGGCGAAGCCCCAGCCGCCGGAGGCGAAAAATTTTTCGCATCATTTTACTCTCAAGACGGCTTTTAAAGCAATCTGAGGTATATTTTGAACGGATAGATGAAGTGACCTAGTCATTAAATTTTGTGGTCATACCTCAGATAATATTGCAATTTGAATTTGTACAACACATTCAATGAGAACAGGGCCTTAAGTAGGCCTAGGCTACAAAAATTACCCGGGTATGAATCAAGGGCGTCCGCAGGAATTTTGTTAGGGGGTGTAAAATTATAATTTATACTTTCGGGGGACATGTGTGGGGGTTTGGGGGGCAGCAGAGCCCCCAATAATAGCGCCGCAGGCGAAATTTTTTAAAATCAGGTTTTTAGAGTGCGTTTGGTGCGTTTTAAAAACCAAAATAATGTAATTTTTGTGCAGTCGATACTCAAAACAAACCCGCCAAATGGAATTGAAACGCTAACGTCCTGACGAGATAAATAAAGAGTAAAGTATAATGCACAGAAAAACGTATTCATCAGTTCTTGTGGTGGGTTACATTACACTCTTATTAACGCGGTACAATGTCCAAAAACCGTTGAATAAAAATGTAAATATGTATTTTAATTTATTTGACTCTAATTAATATGTTAATAAAATTGCTTTATAGAGGATTCTAGGGGGACGCCCTTAGTATGTTTGGGTAAAGTATGACCTTGTATAAAACAAATAAATAAAATAATGGTGGGAGGTCTCATCCCCCAAGGTAATGCGGGTCCGGAGCGCACTGCAGCGCCTGTAATTTTTTCGATTCTTACAGATTGCAGTATTTTAACGAGTTTTAGTCAAAAACATAGTGGTGACGGGACTATTTTTCTATTAGCAATTCAACACGGTCTACTCCAGATTTTCACCCGGGTTACCAGCCCCTGGTTACGGCGGTGAATGAGAATATAAATTCTTATCGTCTAATTTTCCCAACATAATCACATGCAGAGTTTTAATATCATTTTATGTAAATGAGAGGTATGAAAAAACTTAGAAGTGAATAATAAAACACTTTGTAGCTTTATCAAAAATATGTTTCTTTGGAAAATCAGCTGTTACACATCCATATATTTTTTACGTGTACCGGTAACAAAAGTAATAATACTAAGTTATAGCAATAATAATAATAATAATAATAATAATAATAATAATAATAATAATAATAATAATAATAATAATAATAATAATAATAATAATAATAATAATAATAATAATAATAATAATAATAATAATACTAATCTTAATAATAATAAATAGGAAGCTTCGCAAACGCTTTTTCAGGCGCGTTGTGGTATGAGCGTAATTTTTTGTTAACGAAAAAAGCGTAAAATTGCGATTTTCATGAGAAATAATTTTTCGATTGCGCTCAAAAAAGTGGCAGTTCTAAGTTCAGAGATTTCAAAGGCCTCCAGAAAATTTCATCGCAATTGGATTTTTAGCAAAATATTTGCTGAATTTTGTATTTGTTGAATGTAACAAGGATAAACAATAAATAAGACGACACAACATAATAGTCCTGATATCATTTAACAGATATATAAAAAAAAAGGCAAACATTTATTATTGATGTAGCAATTCCACTAAGCCAAAATATTGAAACAACGCGGGACAGAAATTTTGGACCCGAGCATGGCTCTGTTAGTCATAAAAGGCGAGGGAAGAGCGTAAGTCCACCTCGCAAGACATCAGTTAGCAAGTAGGGGAGTATAATAATCCCCGACACTAGAGGCGAGCTGCGGTCGTCGCCCATTAAGACGACGACAATAACTACACGAACGATGACAAAAGGCAATGACGACCACGACGCGAGAACCCTTTTCTCCCTGTCCCCTATGCTAGAGTGCGCATTAGGCCTATGTACTATCCGCAACCTAGTCAAAACACCTGAATAGGGTCATACATTGCACCATAAAACAAGTTTTCCTTGAAAAAATTATATAGGCTATAAAACAATTGATGGCGGCCCCGCCCCCCCCTCTCCATCACCCTCTCAGCACATACTCATTAGAAATTGCTGCTATGGTGTCTACAAAATATTTTGCTGTTGAAAAATGTAAAATGTAAGTTTTCTAGAAAATCTTAGGTGTCTTCTTCATAGCGTATGCATATGAATTTTGAGATTATTCTTGATACCTTTAAGTGATTTTCTGACTTATAAAACATTTTTTTAAATAATTTAAGTATTATTTCAGTTTTTTGGGGGGCCCGCAAACTTTTTCACATTGTTTTATATAATATTGAGTGAATTGCTGTCTTATTTGAAATTTTCATAAAAAATTAAAAATGTGATCCATTTTTATCGGGGCCCCCGTTTCGCGGGGTTTGCGGGCCCTCCGCTATGCCAGTAAATATATATTGACTATTCCCCACAACCCTTACTCTGCCATTAGTAATCGTAAAAATTAATACCGACAGACTGAGTGGCAAATAACGATAGGCCCCGGTATAGGCACCAAGGTACATCCAACATTTCCATTGTCTTACCTTTACGTTTTATAAGAATATTCGAATGACTGTGATGTGCTCGTTTAAACCTTTGCAATTTTAAGACAAATAATATTTTCATTTAATAACTTCAAAGGTTAGGGTTGGGTTGGGGGCCCCTGGGCCCCCAACCGGGGGGGCCCCGTACGGGATTCCGTAGTTCCGTACCTGCCAGTCCGCCTCTGGACAGAAGGCATCTAACTTTTGACCCGCACGGTCGGGATGGGCGCATCGCAACGCAAGCAAGACCCTTTGTCTTCGCGTGGCTCGTCTTGAGTGATCAACAGTTACAGAGAGAGAGACGGACGGATTTAACCGAGCCTATACGAACACGGTGGTTGGCTGGTTGTTGTCTTCTGGCACTTACACAGTGATTCGCGGACCTATTTGTTTTGTAGACTTCAAAAGTGTTGGATGTTCTTAAATCGGAACGAATCGGTACACACAACATTTACGTCAACGCGCTAGTTTTTTTGTAGGACAGTTCAAGTCAATGTATGTTTTAAAATGGAACCAAGACTTTGCATTGATCTGCGATTGTTAACAGTTATAATGACTATTTTTTAAAAGAATACATAGACACCTTGAGTACAGTGGTTATGCACGAAATACTTCTACGATCTCCTCCAAATGGAAGCTATCAAAAGATTCGGTAATCTTTTCAAGGTACGACGGTACAGCACCGACAACTCAATTTTTAAACTTCATTACCGGGCGACAGTGGCGTTCTTGATGGTGTTTTGTGCGGTTCTCACGATAAACAATTGCGTTGGTGATCCGATCCAGTGCGACCACTCGAAGGACATTGCCGACGACTTTATCAATACGTTTTGTTGGATACATTCCACTTACAGTATACCCGAAGCTTTCTCGAAAACAGTGGGTGTTGAAGTACCGTATCCTGGTATAGAGAATTCGAGAGGGCAACCAGGGAAAGTACATAGATATTATCAGTGGGTGACGTTCTGCCTATTTTTTCAGGTGAGTTTATTATTTTATTTGTTTAACACAATTGTTTTTCGTGTTCTGGACTTTTTATGTAAACCCTACACCTGTGATTAGGCTATCCTTCTTAGGCATTGTCAAATTTAAGTAAAATAGGCCCTACAGTTGATCCATAATATGATAATATGCATAGTTAGAACTTGAACTGGTTTTCAGTGAGATCCATTATTCTACTCGTCATTATATGGGTTCATGTGAATTGTTTGTATGTTTTTACCTTTACCAAAATATCACATTGATAGTCATGATAAAATAGCAATTCAGAAATTACAAAATTTTGGCAAATCGGTATTCGAACCCGGGGTCTCCTTAGCTGGAAGCAATGTTAAACCTTATAGGGATCAACTGGCAACAGAAGTTGTATTTGTAGTTATTGTTATATGGCAAACAATGTTATAATTGCCTTTTTATTTAAAAATACCAGGCCAACGAGTTAGAGCTGACTTTAGCGTAGCCTGCACTAAATACAGTCATAAATATAAATAGTACAACAATACACTACGAGCAGGCATCAAATGACTCGCCGTCTCTCTCCTCTCATATAATCTCGCCTGGATAGGGAGGGACTGGTGCAATTTACATGCAGGCAGTGAGCAGAATCGTAATTCGTATTGTTGAATATGCACAGTGCCGAAGCATTATTTTTAGGTACAGACAATGCCTCTATTACACAATTTTAAGACCCTACTAAATTGTACGGTTGTAAGCTATAGTACACTTGCTGTAAACATGAAAACACATCGGTTTCCGTGCCAAATATCCTCCAGGTCTGGTCTAGACTTCCCACCTAAATTCTTCCGTAGTTTAGCAGTACGGTACCTCTAAAATAAATGTGTTCGAGATGCCCCCAGTCTGCAGTTTAATGCTTCTTTCTCTTCAGGTTGACTTGACTAACTACTATGTATGTTTGGTATTTGAATAGTTTGAAAGAATTTTCTGTGTAATCTATTACAAAACACAGCAATTATTTTTACTTGCAAAGACCGTGTTCAACCTAATCTACATGTTGTATTGTCACTGGTGGGAATTGAACTCTGCCGGCCTCTTAAATCACGATCTGAAACACTAGCAAGTAGCAACACTCCAGTATTGTATCATCTCTGATATGTTAAGCCAAACTCTCTTAAATGGCTTATCTATGGACGTTTTAAAAACGAAAGAGAATTGATAGTATGTTTATCTACTGAAAAGAACAGAATTAAGAAGTCTGTAAATCTCGTTTCCCATTATCATCTCGAAGAGATTTTCTCCTGTGGGAATTGGTGTTGATCGTAATGGAATTCGTATAACCGTGATTGTTGGCAACGGTTTTAGTAGGGGTGGGTAGACATTGACGGAAGGGGGAGAGAAATAATTTAATTCCCCTTTCTGAGGGTGAGAAAGATTTTTTTAAATACCTTGTAGGCTACCTCTCCAGTTTTAGTCACTATTTGAGACGAATGCAAAGAACTTATGGAACACAATTATTTTTACATGAATTCTCCCATCCCACCCCCATCAATCATATTACGAAATTTATTTTTATTATTATTTTTTTAATAACATATTAGGCCTATATAATTATGGGTCCTAGGTATAGGCCTACTAACAAAATGTAGAATTCCACTTGATAGAAAAGAAGAAAATGCTTTTTCATCAAGGTAAATCACATACCCACTTCGTATACGTGTGAGAGTGATTGTCAAATTACACATCGGCCTATGACATAACGATATAAAAAACTTTTCTTAGTAATGCTCGCTGTCGTATACATATCAGTTGGGTCCTTATTCAGGTGACTTAATTGGTAAATTTGGGAGGAGTTTGAGTTCAATATTTGTTAGTATGATTCAGTGGCGTAGGAACCGTGAGGGGCAGGGGGGGGCCATGCCCCCAAATTTTGGTCTTTGGTCCAAGGGGGCAAAACTAACGCGAATTAAATATTAATCCCAGAATTTATGTAGTAAATATGCACATACACTTATACAACCCGACAGTCACCTTGGTAAAACGAATATTTGTCTATGCTTCGTCATTACATTAAAAAATTAGGTTGAAATTTACTAAAATGGGCCACTTTCACGTTCATTTTTTTAGTTTTTAGATCGCAGATAGTTGAAGTAAAACATCGTTTGCAGAGTCCGAGTGTACTTAAAACATGACGAAATAACTGTAGTATGGTGAAAATTGTTTTTCGCGAAAGGGCCTCCAGCGGCGGGGGCTTTGCCCCAAACCCTGGCTGCCGCCCACAAAATCATCTGATGGATTCCCCCCCCTCCGTCCCCCACAACTTTCAAATGTTCTTACGCGCCTGGCTGGATTAGATCCAAGCATTCGAGTATGACTGAGAGAAACCTTGGAAAACTTTCAATCAGGAGTGACGGTGATATTGCTAGCCTTTGTGATGAAAATAGTATTATTGACTGTATAACTGTATCTTGTTTCAAAGATCAAGCCCTATATGTTTGCAGACTGCAATCTGCATTTAACCGCATGACCGGGTAATGGTGTTTGCCACTTATCATAAATCTGTTTGAGACCTTGCTTTATGTTCTAATGCACAATTTCAGTAAACCCAAGATCAAAAGCATAGTTGGGTACGTCAGCAATGAATGCTTTTACCAAAATAATAAAATTGCAAAAGAAGATTTTTAATTCTATTCATGTGTTGGGTTTTATGATGACTACTGTGAACTTAAAAACTTTCACTAATCTTTTTCTCTCAATCATAAGTCTACCAACTATTTCGAACTGAACTCGAACTTGCAGAGGGGCTGTCCATGAAACTTTGACCTTTCATAAAATTTCGAACTGAACCTTAAACGAACTTAAACCTACTTTCGGGATATTATCCGTGAAAAGCCAAGGCCAAGCAAGAACGACCCATAGTGATGGGAATTTTCATGAAATATTTTTTGGTTGAAATTTTCGTTATTCTTTAATTTAATATAAGTTGTTTGTTAAAATTGAAATTATATATTTACACCAACCAGTAATATTGAAAATAAATCGTTGTTTCTTTGCACATGACTATGAGGTTCCAAAACATCTAGCTACAAACATGGCAGGGCCAGAAATAAAACATGCTATATATTGGTTATAAGGTTTTTATTTTGTACGTATATGCAGTAGCCACTAGCAAGTGGCTAAAGAGTAGGCCAACATAAAGGGTATACATGCATACATACCTACATCTAATAATAGATTGGCGTAGACCCTAGGCCTAAAAAGAATGAATTACATTTACAAAGTACAAAATGAATTCAAAATAAATTGTGAAAATCTATTTTCAGCACAAGTTTGTGTATATTGATAGATCTAAAAGTAAAATATATATCACTACACTTTGTTCCAACATAGTTTAGTTCTGGTAAAGGGTTTTTTCCACCTAAATCTTGGCATCGCCGAATCAGCACCGCCTGTCAAGCTCGGCACCTCAATCTTCCTCATTTTCTTGTCGTAACACCAACTCTCTCCACTTTTTCCTGCCCTCCCACCATCTTTCTCTCTCTTCAACCACTTTCCCACTCCTCTCCTCTCTCCTCCACATCTGCCTGTACTTGATCTTGCCACCTATCTCGAGGTCTTCCCACTCTTCTCATATAATTCTTTAGTTCAAATGCTTGTCTTTTGGATTCTATTCTTCTCCATTCTTCTCATATGTCCATACCATCGTAGTCGCTCTACTCCTACTTTCTTCCTTATCATACTACTTCGTATCTTGTCCAACTTTGTCACAATGAAAATTTTCAAGCTTTGTTCAAAATTTTCAATGAATTGAAAATTTTCTGGTCATTTAAAATTTTCAACGTTCCATCACTAACAGGTATAAATGTGCACCCGCCAAAACTCTCACTTTAACGAAACGGCAAAAAACCTTCTGAAAACAATTTAAAACAAATTTAAGTTTGTGACCAACGTGTATGAAAATTGTTCACTGACTCTTGCTTGATCGTGTGAGTGGTAAACAACATCAAAGTCAAATTAGAGACGAGGTGTTTTGAATCGGGTCAGGTTTGGGTAGTGGGACTTAAGTAACCGCTCCGTTTTTTTGTCTTAAAATAAACTGCCGATAGCCAATTTTGATTGAATACCGCCATTGACATTTTAAAAAATTGTAAAACTTTTTTCAAAAACACGATTTCCCCCCTCCCCCCCAAAAAAATACATATATTGCTAATGCTATTCCTAATTTAATGACGTTGTGTCAAATCATACCCTCCCCCACCCCCCTCAACAAGCGGTCATTTGAACTTGCTTGTATCCAAACACGAGTAATGTTAAGTCTGGACCGGCACCTCCACCATAGCATACAATTATTTTACTTTCGTCCCTGGGTGTATATTTTAGAATAGATTATAGACAAATTTATAATTAGAGATACGTGAAAATAGTGTTTTTGTGAATAGAGACTACAAAGTGCTATTTTTCTCAATTAAAACTATGATTTTACAATCCTATTTTAGTTTATTTTACAAAGTACCTATATTTCTTAATACGACACTATAGATGACACTTGAAAATGCTATTATAATCATCAAAAAAATAATTCCTTTTGAAAGACAATTATGGTCATGGAATACATAATATATTTTAAAAATTTATTAATTATTATATAAAGAACTGAAGACGGAAATGGCTTTTTGTTTTCAAAACTTTGTTTTTAGACGAGTGAGCGAAGCGAACGTAGTCTTTCCTAACGCTACTCGATCGGGCCTTGGCCGTGAGCACTGAGCATTGTCTGTATGTTAAATGTCTGTTTGTCCGGGCTCATACGGCCAAACGGCCAAATAGATTGAGCTGAAATTTTAAACAGACATCCGTGACCAGGTAACTTAGAACTGCTAACAAAATGAGCACAATCCATTTCGATTTAAACCTACAAGAAATAATAAACTGAAAAATAGACTGCCAATGTGTAGAAATTATTTTAACGACAATTGGATTTGATTTTGAAGAAAAATTGTTTGTTATTTACCTGGCTGTGAAATGCCGTGCTCTTGCAAGGTCTATCGAAACTTGAACGGCAAGGTACCACCAAACGCCGCGCGTGGATTGAGTAAACCTTGCAATATTTTCACGTATTTGGTACTGGCTATGATTTCCATAGTATTGTCACAGATGATGGACTTACACTGCGTTATATGCATTTCAAAACATGTTTAATAATTTTTAAAATACAATCCAGAAATTACAAAACCTTTTTAGACCAGGGATTGAACCCACGTCTCCCACATTTCGGCTATAAGGGCGCCTTAGCCAACCAGACTAGGAAAACGCCAAAGTCGTTGTTAGATGATTGAGCGAGTCACTTGTTGAGTACCCGGCAACATTAGCATATTTATAAGTTTGATAATTATATTCGTAGGGTTTTAAAGTTTGGTTGGTGTAAGGGCGCGTCAACTGTAAGGCCATAATGCGCCACTCTAGCCTATGATAGGCTAGGGAGGCCGAAGGTAGGAGAAAAAAAGTAATGTTACCGGTACTCAACACATGGCTTACTCACTCGTCTAACAACGACTTTGGCGTTTTCCCTAGTTTATTGTTTATTTATTAAAGAGTTTTTAACCACAAAACTGTTTTTTAACATTGCCAATGAGCTCTTCAAACATTTACACTGGAACAAATTCACCAGGAAACCCCCATTTCGATACATAGATGAAATTACCCGTGAGTCCCCTGGCCTTGGGCGTGGGCAAGTCGATATAGCTCAGCCAGCGTGCTTGCACTGCCAAGTGGTAACAACTATCTCTTGCTGGGGCTACTCGACAAAATTAAGATAAGTACGTGATGTTTCTCTGTTGGTTAAATGCTTGTTTAATCAGAATACGATACGATAAAAATAGTCTGTGATGTTTGCATTGAGGATCTTAGCACTGCGTTTATGTAAATAGCTCTACGGTACTCTCCTCCTAGACACTGGGAAATTGGGAATCAACGAATTGTGACTGAACTTCTAAAAAATCAAATTAACATGTTAATTTGTAATTGGCTTTTTTGAACCTACTTAGGCCCTAATTCTAAAACTTTTTAAAACGTTATTTCAACAAACATCTACACTATCATGGAGATCAGGCAACAGAGAATACACCCTACACAGAAATACGAACGAATAGTGCTGGGGTTTAATTATTTTTTGATTGGGGGGCGAAGGGGGGGGGTTGGGGAAGTTGAAGCTAAATCGCAATCAGCACGTGTAAAATATTTCCTATGCTGCTGTGCAATTGATTTTTAATACTGCCAAACATTACGCCCAAAGGCATTGAGATCGTATTGAAGGGCCAAGCTATGTACCCTTTACACTTGACCACGATAAATACGTGAAACACTTCCCCTAGTAACTACATCCTTGTCAAGCTTGTTAAATAAATTGAATTTCCAACTACAACATACATTTTAAATTGTAATACCTAAGTGTTGCAAATTCAATTTTGTCGAGCTAGGCAAGGACGTAGTCACGGGGCGAAGTAATTTTAAAGCGCGGCTCTTCCATCAGATCTCAATGCTTTTGAGTTTTGAGTGTGTAAATCTTAGCTGTCTTTTAGCAAGTTTTTGTATGCGTAGGATCTCATTTTTTTTTATTTTTTATTTCCATTGCTAAATTCGTCCTAAAACAGAATTATTTAAGAACGCAGTGTACAGTAACATTACTTTCTATTGTATTACCATGTGGTGCTAGGAATATAAATTTCCCAGATAACGTCAGTTTCGCATTTAAATTAATTTCGCACTTTTAAGGCTGGGCGACACATCGAAAACGTCCAACTCATCTTGCTGTATGAGGTGCCCGAGTGTATACTGCAGCGCGCCAAGGCTTGGCTGCTGCGTCCTAAGGCACACAGAACAAGATAATACATAAAGTAAAAACTCGTCCGGATACGATAAGTCGAATAGACAGACCATTGTTACAAAATATATTTTCACAATTCTAGGAAAGAGACGCCAACTACTTATCGGCAGCTGAGCATCTGCTGACGATTTCAGGAAAACGTTATTTGGAAACCCTACCTAGATACTAGATAATTATATAGAGCGAAAGTTTTTTTATCGATGGGGAAAACCATTTGTTGAACAACTAGGCCTAACCGAAATGTAGTATTGCTTTGGAATTGGATCAACTACATACAGCACAGCGTCACTTAAAAATTGGATGTGTTTTAGTGGGGTACAAACTAACTTCTCATGGTTTCAAACGCTTCGTAGCCGTAAAACCAGCTGTGAGCCATAATCTAGGACATTTGCTGAAGAATTAATCTAACACAATTGGCCGGAATAGAATAACTAATAGCCAACTCAAAAATTCACCATCACTGTTACTGAAACTTAGATCGTTTTATCATTTTGATGCATTTAGAGCTGTGAGCGAGGGCTGGTAATAATAGGGCACCGGTTCGAATCCCGCATAGGGCATGGGTGTAGTCGGGGTGTGCGAGTCCTGATTTTTGATTTCGAGTTATGTCCGTGTTATAGAAATAACTCGAGTATCGAGTCCAATTCGAGTCCCAGTAGGCCTTCTTCTTTTTTTCACTATTTCTCTTTGACTAGGCCTATACTTACAATTTTATGTACAATATAATTATATTTTAGTTATTGATGGCTCCAGAAGTGAACAGAGTAACCATATAATTGATTATAAAATACAATCTCTGACCTCCGTAGAGAATTTTAATAACCAAATACGAACGTTATTGAGGCAAGGCTTTGACAAATAATTTAGAAAAATTCTAAATTTCCCAAAATATTAAAATTTGTATCAAATTCGGCGTTTGCTATGAAGGATATAAAAAGGTTTTGCAAGGTAGCGTATAAAATGTAGAACGATTTTTGCGTTTTCACACTCGCGTTTATTGACCCGGCACCTCCACCAAAATAATTATCTTTTAAAACTTTTTCGATTATTTGATTTCGAGTCGATTACCAAATACCCGACTTGACTCAAAATTTTGGGTACTTGCACCCCCCCCCCCAGTTTTTTAATCGTGATTCACTTTCTTCTATCACCACTCATCGTCTCGAATAGGAATATTACAATAATAGAAACGGAAAGCAATAAAAATCTATCAATCAAATTTGTTACTGAATAATAGTCATATTATAGCTAATTATATACTTTCTTAATTATTATAAGAAATTTCGTCTGCGTTTCTTTTCTTACAACTTGAATTTGAGGGCTTACAAGCAGAAACTAAATGCGGTAAGTGGTAACCCACCTTAGTCTTATTTTAAAAATAAACTTAGATAATTCATCATCCAAACTATACATTAAATTTAATTAAACTCTTTTTTTCCTATCGTACTCAGTGACTGCATGGTCTTATCATATCCCTGGGACCTACCGCAACAAGCATAAGGTTGGCAATTGCCATGTTTATATTTCTGTCTCGTTAGCACAGAATATCGCAACATAGAATAATATTATACCAACGCTATGTAGTTGATAATGTTCTGGAGTAAATATGACGGTCTCTATTTTCAGCCAATTCGCTCAGTGTCTTTGACGACAGCTTGAGTGTTAACGAGTTATGACTTGTGACTATTTGTGTTACCAACATGCAATGACAAAACAAGCTGGTAATATGCTTGCATTTGCCTCGTACACAGCAGTAACGATCTCGTTTCAAAAGCACTTTGTTTATATTGCAAACGAAGTGACAAACGTGTGTTAGTATTTCCAGCCAAGTGTGAATGACAAGTCAGTCAAAATTAGACCTGGACTATGGCATATCGTTCAAATATTGACATCACAAAACTATATTATTTATATTATTCACTACAATTTAGAAATTAAAAAAGTCCGCCCCAACCGGGAATTGAACCACGGATCTCCTCCTGTGTAAAAAATTAAAATTTTGAATGTTCGATTTTTTAAATTGTGTGGCTGAACAGAATTGATTAGGCATCGCTGAAAATGTAAAACGATTTTTATTTTCTCACAGCCGCGAATACTGACCCGGCACCTCCACCAATTTAGCACGCAAACCAAAATTTAAACCAAGGAAGCGATTTTTGTTAGGTGTTTAAAGGGATAAAGACCCCCAACAAACATTAACAATTCCCCAAATTTCATTTCCTCGTTTTAATTTTCACGTTTGATTTTGTATTTTTAATATCATTACCCATCAAAAACGTTCCCATATTGTATCGATATCGTTCACGTTTCATTTATTGTGTTTTTTTAATATCATTGTACCCATCAAATATATTCACATATTACATCGATATCGTATTAATAAAAAATAAAACACATCGTTATAAAATTAGCCTTCTATATCGAAAAAAAGTCACATATACTGTTATCTTCATCGGTAGTTTTAATTTTTCTTTTACAGATTTTCCTACTCGGTTTTCAAGTAAAATGTTGTAAGTGTACAAGTATACTTCTCACCACACCAAATGAAGCTGCAGTTTCACATCCTATTTTGTATTTTTTCATTGTGTCGTTCTTTATTGATCTTTTAAGTTCACGTTTTTTAATGGTCTTTAGTTTTTGACACGTATTTTTAGGTAGCTAGAATTCCTTCTAATTTCGTATTAATAGAACGTTAATAATCTGTCGTTCGTGTTTGAACGAGTGCTTAAAATAATTGAGTTGGTGAGTGATTGTTCTAAAATTACCTCAACGCCCTCGCCTAGAGTAAAGTAGTCTTTACTCTTGTTACTACATTCTGTGTAATCTAAGGAGCTCAGAAGCAAGCCACGTGCGTGCTGCCTAATGATGTGGAGCCTGGGAATACATGTGCGGGGGGGGGAGAGGAGAGAAGTGAACAATCTCTATTTTACTTGCAGTTTTACATGACTTTATTTGATTTCTTAGAGAAATATTTCAATAATTCTGTGCTTCTGAGTGATCGTCACTGACATGCGTGTTTGCATGTTTGCATGTTGCTGACACCACAGTTGTTTGAAATTTTGCACAAATGTTGTCACGGAAACGGAAATGAACTGCACACTTTGACTTTTCTGAAAAATATTTCAATATTTTGCTAAAAAAAAAAAAATACAAAATGGACCATTTTCATGAATTGTTTGTGGCTGACAGAAAAATATTGATAACCTATAATACTAATTTAGGGCTGTCCATAGTATGCTTTCTTGACAGATGCAATGTTTAATATACGTCGGATCGGATGTTTCCTGTTCGAACAAATCTTATTTGCCAACAGCCTAAGAAAAGAAGATAGTATTCCCTAAGATTGAAGAGGGTGTTGAAAAGCGGAAGGGGTGATATATAGAGTTAGATTTAAAATTCATCCCATACTGCAAATCTTGTTTTGTTTATGAATAGAATTTTTCAATAACGTAGGCCCAATCGGCAATCACCTTAGAATTATTAATGTCAATTTACGTTTGTATACTCACATCTCTATAGCTGATAATAATTAGAATGCAGAATATGACTGTGTGTGAGTTAATTCTTTTCAAACAGATATGATTTTGATAAATATCATACTTGTTTCTTGGTAAAAATTTTCAATCTCCTGAGGACCGTCAATATCTTTAGTAATAGTTCTACGGAAAGAACATTAGTATTGTTGTAACATTTTTATTACACTTTTGAAATATATTGGGAGCCACCCACACGACTTGCTCTAACTTTCTATTCCACGTGTGTATCAACATACATTCATCATCCCCATCGTCTCGATCGCCCCCGTTGTATAAACGCGACTGGCGAACATAATTAATTTCCCCAATGTTTATTTACAGACCTAGTCTTTAGTTTAGTGTGTGATTGCTGTAAAATAAACCACAGCGGTGTTCTGTTCTTTCTTCTCGGTCAGGAAGAAACCAGAAACTACCGTAAATAATGCGGATCCAACAATTCCTCATGACAGGTTCATGGCTGGACCTGCGGCTTCTCTATTTTTAACCATATGACTAGAGCTCAATATTTTTAAGGATGATTTAAACTACTTCCGGCTTAACAGTTACGCAACGGAACTATGTTCACAGATTGTCTCTAACATTGTCTTAGGTCATTTTCGCAGGCTTTGTGGTTTTTTTGATTATATACTTGTTAGATTTATTTTTGTATGCAATATTATTTTTTGTACAATTTGCTATGTTGTTTGTTTTATGTATGTATCTATGACTATAAATTTGTGATTTAAAAAAAATATACAAGCACGTCTGCAGCTCACGGCCAATTTGTGTGACTCGTTGGTTCTTTAGGTGTATTCCTTCTTCCTATGCAGAGGGTATATGGATCGATTTCCGGTTTGGGCTGAGGGATTTGAATTTGACGATTGATTAACGTTCCATATTTTGGTGTAGGCCTAGGTTTTATCATTTGTTCTATACAATTGTGAATGTTAGCCCACACATAAAAAGTGGTTGGTCTATTATAATCTTGTGCTATGAAAAAGTAGAAAATACATGTGATGTTTCATTTTAATGACCAAAAGTAATAAGTTCATAATTTTTTTTACAAGGGCTGACATGCAGTTTCAGTAATCTTTGTAGCAGTATTTAATTAATATATTGCTTATCATAATAATGATTATGTGGAGAGTCTGAAGAAACCTGTCGCTATCAAACAAAATCTGTTGCAGTAGGTATACCACATATTTTAGATAAGGTCAAAATAAATATGAATAAAGAATAATGAAAAAATTTAAATAGATAGCTTAGCTGTTGTGAAGCTATATCGTGCGACTGGATGGCAGAAGAAAATCGCGTGTGTGATAATAAGGTTGGAGTGAAGAATCCCCTCAACATCGCTTGTCTCAAGTTCTTGTTATTGGATGTGGCAGCTGCTACACCCTCCCCTTGATAGGTCTTGTCTTACACCTCGCCGTCAAGGATGTGACATTTTCATTCGGGTGGTTGTGGGTTTTAACACCCACCTAAACGCGTTCATGTTTGTTCCTCGTATAATTCTTGCAGATTGGACCACGAATTAGATTTTTATCGACACCTTGGGCTTCACCATCAATAATTCGTATATACAAGATGTAAAGCAGTTTTTCAGTTCTGTTCAGTTTGAGTGCAATAAGTTTGTCTTGACTTTTGCTTTAAATACAGTAACGGGTATATTTACCCTTAAAAGTAGAATTATAATGTGTCCAGAGGGAAGAACGCTTTTACGCCATTAAATGGAAAAAATTTGATGAGGGGTAAGGGGGCTTTGGGCTTAGCTGTCATTCAGCTATTGATAAAAGATGTGACTACGTAGTATGGAGCTGGAAGGCCTGAGTCGATTTAAAAGACGGGATCGGACGCAGTTTTATACATAGTTGAATCCTCAACAAACGTTAAAGCCAGAGTGTACTAGGTTATACACCTAAATCCGTCTTGTTTTATGTTTTCTTCCCGATGTATAAATATAGTGTAGTAGTAGAAGAAGTGGTCTGGCTAATTTTAACATTGATAAGCATTATGATGGATGCCACGTTGGTCTCTTAAAGGCTATTTTTACGAACAAGAAGGCTGAATATCGTTTCAATTCACTTAATTTAGTCCTTGAGGGTCTAAAAATGAAAATGTATTTCGTATTTCCTTACTACTGATTCAACTGGTAAATTTTACATGCTCAATAACACCTTCGGTAAGATACAAAATAGGAATGGCCGGGACAATAAAAGATTTAAAATTAAGGCGAGGCAAAATATAGTACAACATGTATTACTGCTGCCAAAAAGTGGCAATTATGTTTGTCCACTTCATTTTTAATTAAATTAGTTTGACTTTCGGGAACAATTTCATTACTTGTGTCAAATAACACATATTTTAGAAGAAGTTACTTTCCCCTATGTATAATATCAAAATGCTTCCAAATAATGTGTAAAGCACAGCATTCGAAGTTTCAGAGAAATTGTTTGGCGAATGCTATGCTAATAAGTACTAAGTGTTTGAGTATTCTGTCCGTATAAACTATAAAAGTGATCATTGTATCTTCAAAGGATTTTTTGTTCTAAAAATTTATGCTTTGTTCGAACTCTTTTGTTGTTTTGAAAGGTAAATACTAACTACATATTAGTGTACTCGATCAAAACGTAAAAATATCAAATAATGGTTTTAAGAACGGAAAACTGAAACTTGATAAAAATAGATTCAGCTCATTGCCCTCTTCTGTTTGTTTTCTTATGTGCTAATAATTGTTCCTTGTGAACTATAGAAGTGATCTTCTTTCCCATCGATCATTTCCGAATTAATTTTAAACGATGTCTTCCCCGTTTTGGCTTCCCCTATGCAAATTAATAACGAAGTTGAGCAGAAAATTGGCATCGTATTGAGCAGCGAATTAATGTCCGAAGTCTTCGCGCGCCGCAGGTTACACGTGGCTCTCCGCCAATCAGACAAGACTAATTAGCCACGTGGAGTCACACGTGTAAGTCTGGCCGGGCGCTGTGTCTTGTGAGCGCTAGATCGGGCGAGGACCACACACTAGACCCATCAATCCGTGCACGTCGACTACGTTGTTGTTTTGTTGCCCTTTGCGGTTGTTGCTCTGGGAGAATTTATTAAGAACTTAAGAAAGGTATGACCGACAGTGTTGGCTCGAGCGTTTAGCACGCGACTCTGATTCGGGAGGTCCAGGGTTCGAATCCACCGGCAATCTTGACTGGAGGTTTTTTACGAGGTTTTCCTCGGGATTAAATCCTCGTAAACAGCCCTCGGACATCCCTTCACAATTATTCAATCCTCAACACACCCAGTTGAAGCGGGGCATGAATTGCACCTTGGGCAGGCTTCCCACGAAAAATTAAATTAAAAATGGTATGAATTTATAAAATTCTGTAATGTTTGGTTACATTGTATAATAAATAATAATGTTAATTTTTTAGGATTTTAATAAGTTTTCACACTTTTATGTACTTATGTGTTATTAATACATACATTGTGCATTACATAATATCACAAAAATACATTGCGATTATAAATTAGATCTAAATGTGTAGGCCTATGTACCGTACATAATTATCTTATTTAGTACATAACACGAATGTTTTGCAAAACTCCTTGTTGTACTAAATTTTATCATTTTTATATTTTGTTCCTATGTGTTTGTTATTATTTTTGGTCTAACGATGTCGTGCGTAAAGAAATGCATTGTGTGATATTTTATTATTTTATATAAATATTACAACAGCCCTAAAGACGAATGTTTGTCGCCGGTGTTCTTAAGGGGGGATCGTTATCTGTCATTCTTCTCGTGTTTGTACTGTAGAGTTTACCTTTGGTATACATTTCAGTACCGGTAAGCTAAGTTAAAAAAAATATTGAGATCGAGCTATGTTATGTTCACATGATTCATTGACACTCCCAATAATAAAAGTTTCATCTTAGTCACATTGTTAATGTGTTGCCATTAGCTTATACTAGTGATGATTGCACAAACAAATACACATATCATTTAGTGTCCGAAGTGTTAATACAAAGAATACGCATCGTTGTCATATTTCACACGATTGTTGATAAAGAATCAATCTATAACATCCAGTACCTTGAATAAACAATTCGTGAAATCTCCGTAATTTACTCAATTTCGGCAAACTTCGGGAAATTATTCCAAGAGTACAGATTTTTTTATCGCAAATTCGCATAGGCCCTACTTGATATCAACGTTTAAATTACACTAGGAAAACGCTTAAGTCCCGCCGCGTTGTTGGATGAGCGTTATTGGTGCATTGAGCTGCCATGTGTTATGCGGATTTTCTGTTGTTCTGTGAAAACATCATTAAAGGGGTATTTAACCGCTAAACTCAAAAATTATATTTCATTCAGGCTAACTAGTGATGAATTTAGAAATTAACAGAAAAATTATTGGGGCCACCATGACCTCCCAAAAAATTGTCAAACATGACATTTTTCGAGCTAGGTCCCATCGGCAAAAATCTCCCATAAGAAATAACATGGGGACGATCTTTATGCCCCGTGACCTTGGAGGATTTTTATCCAAAAAATATTGCCCTTTATTGACGTACTCGACAGCCTTTTCTGTAAATTCTTTATATTTTGTTTTGTAATTTGGGCAAGTAGTTCGGTCAAAATATGCTGATTACCAAGAAGGGGTGTGATTTTGGAATGCTTTTTTTGCGTGTTTGAGGGTATATTTGGGCACAGTTTCAAGACACGATGTTATAAAGGGACATTTTAGATTGATACTATGCTCTAGTATCTATGTGGACCAAAAAAGAAGCAGGCTAAAGCCGATTTAGGAAATTTTCCAAAACACCAAATTTCGCCAATTTCTGGATCAAAAAAATTAAAAAATTTGTGTTAAATCACAGTTACTAGATATAATTTTTAAACGGTCATTTAATTGTAATATTGTGCTATAGATCACGTGGTAAAAAATAATTTTTTGGGTTTTTTTAACCCCTTTAATAAGTTGAAGTTTAAAAAAAAAAAAATAATTTAAATTACATAAAAAATAAACTTTAATTTTTAATTTTTTTAATTAATCGTAATTTTAAAAAAGAAAAAATCGTAAAATTGCGATTTTCATAAGAAATAATTTTTAGGATTGCGCTCAAATTTCACACGAATATATTAATTCATAAAATTAAGGTTCTGTGAAAAAATCATTACAATCGGATAAAGCACGTAGGTGTTATAAGTCAAAGAATTGTTTTGAAAAAGAAAAAACCCGTAAGATTTCGATTTTCAAGAGAAATAATTTTTCGATTGCGCTTAAAATTTACACGAATATCTTAATTCATAAAATTATGGTTCTGTGAAAAACTCATTAAAATCGGATAAAGCATGTAGGTGTTTTAAGTCGAAGAAATTTTTTAAAAATCGAAAAAAAAATCGTAAAATTGCGATTTTCGTGAGTAATAATTTTCCGATTGCGCTCAAAAAGTGGCAGTTCTAAGTTCAGAGATTTTGAAGGTCTCAAGAAAATTTCATCGCAATTGGAGTATCGGTTTAGCCGGAATCGTGCTGACAAACACACAAAAATACAGAAAAAAAGAAAGAAAGAAAAAAAGAAAGAAAAAAAACATTCCGGATTTTTTTCTCCAGTGTAGTGAAATGGAATCTTCGCTTCGCTCGCTTCGCTCATCCAATGAACGCGTAGGTTTAAAGAATTTCCTGAATTGAAATCCATGTTATGGATTTCCCATTTTTTCACGTTTTGGACTTTTGTCTCGTAATGGATCATTATGGTTCATTTTTTGTAACAAGTGAGGATATCAATAGAGAAGTACTTTATATACATTTATCCAAAATTTGGTAATGATATTACTAAACGTTCAGCAGAAATCATCAACACCTGAATGCGTTCATTTGAGATGGGCTTAGCTAACGGGTGTAGGCCTATAGTCGACGATTCTATTTCACGAGATACGAGAGTAAAAATGTCGAAGAAGTTCGATTGTTTGTTTATTATTTCCTATCTAACTATTACGTAACAAACCCTTTTCCCACGTGTTTCAATAAATCAAATAAAGCGCGCGGTCCAAAAAAAATCTTCCTTCAGTCATCGCTACCTCGATTCCAAGGCCCACGTCTCTCGGATGTAAACTTGAAAGATATCCAGTTCATCAAACATCTAGTGTTTATATGACATGAGATAGAGGTGTCTTTATCTACCCGTCAGAAGACGTGTGAAGTGAAGGCTTCGTGTACGTCAAGCAGGCTCGGAACCTGGGTACATAGTCGACTACTTCATCAAAGGAGCGTGACACTGAAATATGATGATTTTGATTAGTTTCAGCCCTTTCAAACTTTTCGAAAATAGATTTTAAGTTTTTGTTCTATCAGAATTTCCGTTGTCTATTTCAGATCATGTTATTTTAGTCTTTATATAACTGTGGTCTGTTTTTTGTAGACTCTAAGGCGCCGGGGTTTAGAGGCAAGTCTTACGGAAATAAGTCAAGCAAGCACGTTATACCGTTTATATTTAGTCTTAGTTAAATGGCAACACTGAAATTAAAACAAAGAAGCGCCAAGTAACCTAAGTAACTTGCATGCTGGTTTATTCCAACTTCCAATTCTTCCTTCAGGCCCTAGGGTTCACAATCCCGTTAGCGACAGGTCTGGCTTTTAATGAATGATAATCCAGGCGATTTGGTGAGCATTGACTCATCAAATTCGTTCAAATTATTGCCGTTTGGCAGATTTTGAACAAACAATATGTCGAAGTCCCGAAAGCGATCACTTGGGCATTTATTTGCAAGGTCTTTTGCAGTCGATGAGACATGGCGCTCACGAGCTAATCTTCACACACAATTAATTGTACTGAGTTTAAATACATCCTGAACTCACTATCAACATTTTCTTCAACGTCAAGCCAAACACTCTTAACATCACTTCACACTAAAGTCAGGTCCAGGCAATCAGAGCAATCAGAGAGTTGATTGATTGATTGATTGGATATTGCTTAACGTCTCATATTAATGCACTTTGGCTATTCGAGAAGATGAGTGGTGATAGATGAGGATGAAGTATGAACAGAAGGGAGGAGGGGAAACCCGGTACCGGCACGTAGCCTACTCCTTTCGAAAAGTACCAAGGGGACCAACGGCTTACGTCCCATCCGAAAGGACGATGTAACTTTGACAGTCATATAGGTTCCTCCACTAACCCGGACTGCCGAGCAGACGTCGAGGAGAACGAAGCCGTTACACTAGCTCTCGAACCCTCCATCTGCTCGAACCAGCGGTATACGTGAGTTTCAGGGCAGAGTGGAGACCACGCTTGATTCTGCTTAACTTCGGTGTTTGAGTGGAAGGACCTGGCTATCCCCAAGTTGCAATGTGCTGGTTCACATTATAAAAATAAAGTACATCACTTATGTGTCGATCAACAGGATTATGCTTGCATTGAGTTTACTTGTAGCAAACATTGGATGGGAAGGGAGGAAGCTATGTCACAGGGACGAAGACTCCACCCTTTATTGTCGCCACTGTTAATATTGTGTGTATAACCAATGCGTTCTTATTGATTCCAGGCCATCCTGTTCTACACACCCAGATGGCTGTGGAAGAACTGGGATATTATTTGGTATTTAACCAATGTGTCTTATTGATTCCAGGCCATCCTGTTCTACACCCCCAGATGGCTGTGGAAGAACTGGGAGGGCGGGAAGATCCACGCGCTCATGATGGACCTGGACATCGGGATCTGCTCCGACGTCGAGAAGAAGCAGAAGAAGAAACTACTACTGGAGTATCTGCTGGAGAACCTCAAGTACCACAACTGGTGGGCGTACCGCTACTTCTTCTGCGAGCTGTTGTCTCTTGGCAACGTCATAGGTACTTACATAATTGTCCATAAATAAATAAACTAGGAAACGCTCAGTTGGACGCGTTGATAAGCGAGCACGTGCTATAGCTAGACCCACATTGCACATTTTTTTAAATTTTAAAATTTGCGACGTTCGCTGTCCACAGGGCCATGTTTCCAATATTATTTATTATTGCCAAGGTATTTGGGTAAACCCGTGTGTAAACCTTTACTTTGTGGATAAAATCCACCGCCATCTAGAGGACCTTGACTCCTTGGGAAAACTATTTAAACTCTTTGGTGACAAATAATACACTGCTTCCTCGAAAGTATTTTGATTACTTCTAGGTGGCAGTGCATTAGAAACTTCGCGCGACTTTTCGTTGCCATGGCAACGTTACTTTTGTTATAATGTAATTTCCATTTCCACTATTTATCGGATCAAAATAAAATTAACATATTCGTGACCGGACGGACGTTCTTAATGATTTGGCCACCTCGGATTTTGTCTCCATTTAGTTTGAAAAAAAAATTCGATTAACTTTAATGTAACTTTTTAAGTTTTTGAACGATTTTGCCACAAAACTAATGGCATTCAATGCAGATCGAAGCTTGCGGATGGTCCAAATTTCAACTCGATCCAAACCTCCGTTCGACCGCTATCATAAGCCAAAAAAGCTGCGCGACTTTCCGTTGCCATGGTAACGGTACTTTGTTATAATGTAATTTCCATCTACACACTACTTATCGGATCAAAATAAAATTAACATATTCGTGACCGGACGGACATTCTAAATGATTTGGCCACCTCAGATTTTGTCGCCGTTCAGTTTGAAAAAAAAACTTTCGATTAACTTTTATGTAACTTTTTAACTTTTTGAACGATTTTGCCACAAAACTAATGGCATTCAATCGAGAACGAAGCTTGCGGATGGTCAAAATTTCAACTCGATCCTAGCCTCCGTTCGAACGTTATGGCGAGACAAACAAACAAACAAAAAAAAAAAAAAACATTGACTATTTTTTCCGGCAGAGTAAAATGTAAACGCTCGCTTCGCTCGCTTAATAAATAAACTAGGAAACGCTCTGTTGGACGCGTTGATAAGCGAGCACGTGCTATAGCTAGACCCACAATGCACATTTTTTTAAATTTTAAAATTTGCGACGTTCGCTGTCCACAGGGCCATGTTTCCGATATTATTTATTATTGCCAAGGTATTTGGGTAAACCCGTATGTAAATCTTTACTTTGTGGATAAAATCCACCGCCATCTAGAGGACCTTGACTCATTGGGAAAATAAATAAACTCTTTGGTGACAAATAATAATAGAAATAATAGACTGCTTCCTCGAAAGTATTTTGATTACTTCTAGGTGGCAGTGCATTAGAAACTTCGCGCGTCTTTTCGTTGCCATGGCAACGTTACTTTTGTTATAATGTAATTTCCATCTACACTACTTATCGGATCAAACTAAAATTAACATATTCGTGACCGGACGGACATTCTAAATGATTTGGCTATCTCAGATTTTGTCGCCGGTTAGTTTGAAAAAAAACTTTCGATTAACTTTAATGTAACTTTTTAACTTTTTGAACGATTTTGCCACAAAACTAATGGCATTCAATCGAGAACAAAGCTTGCGGATGGTCAAAATTTCAACTCGATCCGAGCCTCCGTTCGAACGTTATGGCGAGACATACAAACAAAAAAAAAACAAACAAAAAAAACAAAAAAAAAACAAAACGAGTGACAAATTTTTCCGGCAGAGTCAAATGGAAACGCTCGCTTCGCTCGCTTAATAAATTCTTATTTAAAGTCTACCAACAGTCATATAATTAACTGATTTCAGTGGGTGACATTAAACCAAAGCGACCAAGTCAACCCTAGGATCCGATGCAATCGACGAGTGAGCGATAACCAACCAATGGTCGATATTTTTTTAATAAGAAATATAGCAATCAGTGGTATGGACGGTGCGAACACCCGCGGATCAACGCCAGAATCAACAAGGCCGATTTAGAATAACTTTGAATGTATTATGTGCCTCGTTACACCTTTTACAAATTCCTAACCCAAGAACTGGCCTATAGCGGGAATCGAACCCTGGACCTTCTGCATTGGAAGCAGAGACGCTAACCACAAGACCAACGAGCCACACAAACGAGACTACATTTGCCAGTGGCGTATCCAGGGGTGTCGGGCATTTTATTCTATAATGATTATAGCAAACGTGATGATAGCATACCACACTGTATGGTTAATCTAAAAAACATATTGAAATATAAAATATGTAAGCACGCTTTTGACAAAACTTTCCATAAAAAAAGCTGGGAGGGTCGCGCCGCCCAGAACCCTAGGCGTTGAGCAACTCCCCCCCCCCCCCCCCCCCAACGAACGTCCTGGAACCGCCCCTGACCGTTGCTGAGTAGATTTAAGTATTGTGGGTTTGGATCACAACACACCTTCTTGATGAATAGTTTTACTCTGTGCTTTGCTGGGACTCAAGTTGTGTAAAAATTATTTTTTATATCAAATCTTATTCTCGATCCTGTTAAATTATAGAAGAGGAATGAAATTGGAGTAATATTATAAATCTTAGTTGTTAATTGTCATGTAGGTATTTCTTTATATATGGTTAGGGAATTTTGACACACGATGTAATCACATGTAACCATGCTAAATAACGTGAATAAAATATCTGCAGGGTGTACCTCATATATTACATTGCAAGTAATCCGTATTTGTAGTTTTAAAACTGAAAACGTGCTGTACGCCTTCGATATAGCAAAAGCGATTCTTGTAAGCCTTGTATTGGTAGGTCTAAACATATCTTAATCGTAAAACTTGTATTTCATTACGATTTATCAATATTTACAAACATTCCCCTATAAAAATTGCTATTGGTAACCGAAGATCGATGTACCATTTCATTTCCCCTTCTGTTCACTAAATCTCAAACCAATAGAACCTCACATTTGCACTTCATTAGTACATCTTTATTAATCAATTGGAACGTTTAGTGTCTGCCGTTAAGATATCAAGACTCTAGCTTATTTTAACATTAGTGGTTTGTGATTAATTACTAAAATGGCCTTGCTGGAGAGAGCCGAACCACTAAGATGATTGAATGGGCCATGGTGCAGACAAGAGGTTATTTTTAAAAGATCATACTTCAAGCCAAGCGAATCAATCAAGAAAATGTTATTTAGGGGTTTGCTTTTTTTTTTAACTTTCCGTAGTTAGATGAGAACTAATTTAAGGTGCACGCAAAGGCAGCGCTTTATTTCAGCTATTATTAGAAGCATTGTAAATATTTTGATGGGAAATGCCATAGACCTAATTTTATAATGCAGTTAAATAGCTGAACTGTCAAGAATTTGTATACACGATACACCACGTGCAGACTGCAGAGAATTTCAATGTGGCATTCAAATGTTTTAAATATCTTGGCTCCAATGACATAAATATATTGTGAATCTAGAATCTTATCACCCAAGAGACTGTTGGAAAACAACTTTCACATCCACACTGTTTTTAACAGTGGTGGTTAATACGTAAAGTGTGAGACTCTGATTCAGGAGGTTAAATGTTCGATTCCCGCAACTGCAAATCCTGACTGAAAGTTTATTCTGAAGAACTCTTCGGTTTTTAATGCGAATGCTGGGATTGGATCTTGACTTGTTGATGGCTTGTTTATTACGAGTTGATGACTAAACTTTTCGTCAAATCAAGAAGACCAAAACTCGAAGAAAGTTCTCACTTTTGATCAGCTCATAAATGTTAAATCATTAAAATAGCGACCAATTTCCCGATCTCTCTTTAGAAGTTTGTAAACGTTGATCATCTCAACAAATTAGGACTGTAAATGTCATCCGTTTGTAATGAAACGGCCGAGTAGTGAGTAGGATGCGAGGTGACCTCTCTGCAGAGGATTTATAATGATTTATTTTTATGGTCTGAACAAAAGTATGGACTTTCTTTCATGTGGCGGTGGCCATCTTGGATTGATGTGGATATTAGAAGATGACGTGTTGATGACGTAACTTGTTCACGACCTTGTTCTACGTGTTGATCAGTGGCGTCGGTTCTGGGCGTCTCTTGGGCGTGTTTTGTTGTGCGTATCTGCTTCCAATGCAGAAGGTCCAGTAGTTTTGATTCCCTAAAGTCAGAAAGTTTTTTAACTTCTGATTTGGAACTTAAAGTCCATCATTCTGCTTAGGAGTTTGTGGAACGGTGACTTTGGAGCCTCCTAGCAACGAAGACACATAAGAAATTCAGAGTTGTTCTGAATCGGCTTGTGTGATTCTGGCGTTGATTCCGGGTGTTCGCACTGTCCATACCACTGATTGCTATATTTCCTATTAAAAATATCGGATCTTGGTTGTTATCGCTATCAACTTCGTCGATTGCGTCGGGGCCTGCAGGGTTGGCTCGGACGCTCTGATTTACAGTCCCCCACTGAAAATCAGTTATCTAACTGAGTGGGCAGACTCTAAATAAAATTTCTTTATTTATTTATTTATTTATAGGGGCATACCCCCCCCCCCGAAATCCAAGCTGTAATTATATTATGCAAATCGTTTATTTGTAAAATATACATTTATATTAAGTTCACTTTTCTTTTCCCGTGCAGGAAAGCACCTTAATTTAGACGTATTTTAAAAAACTTCCTGGCGGCGCTATTGTGGGACCCCCCCCCCCCCATTGAGTCGTTTGTGGAGCACCTTTCTCTTGGCAGCCCTCTTGAAATATACTTCAGCGAACACTAATGGTGTGTTGATGACTTGTATAGACGTGTTGATGACTTGTTGATGACTTGTTGATGACGCATTGTTTCCTCCCCCAGGCCAGATGTTCCTGATGAACCGCTTCTTCGACGGCGCCTTCCTCAACTTCGGCATCGACGTGATCACCTTCATGCAGAGCGACCAAGAGGACCGCGTCGACCCCATGATCGAGATCTTCCCCCGCATGACGAAGTGCACCTTCTACAAGTACGGCGTCTCCGGGGAGGTCGAGCGTCACGACGCCGTCTGCATCCTCCCCCTGAACGTGGTCAACGAGAAGATCTACATCTTCCTCTGGTTCTGGTTCATCCTCCTCGGGGCTCTGACCCTGATGTGCGTCGTCTACCGCGTCATCATCATCCTGAGCCCTCGCATGAGGGTCTACCTACTCAGGATGAGGTTCAGACTCATCAGGAGGGACGCTATAGACGCGATAGTGCGCAAGTCCAAGATGGGGGACTGGTTCTTGTTCTATATGCTGGGGGTGAATGTGGACTCTGTGATATTCAGGGATGTGATGCACGAACTAGCCACGAGGTTGGGCCACCATCACCACCTTAGCAATCAGGAGGCGTGACATAATGCTGCAGTCAAGTATGACGGGTGAGTTACTTGCACAATCTTTTCTATTTTAAAGAGAGTAGAGTTGTTCGGAATCTTCATCGTATTCCAGTATCATAGATTGATAACTATTCATGCGCCAACGATCCAGAAGTTAATTAAGTTAACCGTATATATCGGTAACTTGGTGGCATGGTCGCCCGCAGGATAGAAATAATGAGTGAAGAGCACTGAGCAAATTCTTCAAGCAAATTATTTTTCAGGCTACGGAACTAAAATGGCACTTTTTGACATTTGAAATGTATTTTTCTTTATGTTTGATGGTTTGTTCAATATGGATTTTATTGCTTCAATGCTGGATTCCACGGCAATGAAACTACAAAATGCTTCTAATGCAGAACGTCCCGTGATCGATTCCCGCTTCAGCGAGTAGTTTTTTATGATTGATGTACTTACATTATCACGCGCCTTTCGACAGGGCTGGCTCGGTCCGCTTTTACTTATAAGTCCCTACTAAGAGCAGTTCAAAATATTAAGATGTAGACTGTACTGTTTTTTATTTGTACTTATTTTAAAATAAAATAATGATTATTTATCTGAATTGGTTATATGAAAATAAATATAAAAATAGTTTCACCTTTCTTTTCTCCATGTTTGTTGGGATATTTATGCGATTGTAGATTAGTCAGTAAATTATTATAGCTCTTCCCTGCCAGGCCCAGGCCAGTCTTTATCTTAGCTATACTTTTAGCGGTACTTTTACCCCAATTTCCTAGCCGTTTATTTAAATTCACGATCGAAAGATTACTTTTTTGTTTCGGGTAAACTTATTTATTACTTCCAATAAAATATATCATTGCTATCCAAGCGGACAGACTGGATGCTGTGAACTAATCATCGAGTGTGCATCCCCTAGGTTGTATGGAATGACATTAGCAGACTAGCAAAATAACTAGCAGCCTTCTACTACCTAATCGCGAGGAAAAATGTGTTCAATTCCGAGAAAAACTGCACTATAATAGCATCGTAGGGTAAATAAAATAAAACAAAACGTAGAAAGAAGAGAATTCCATCACATTGCCTAAAGTGTAAGCGGTAATGCATGCACGTCCGTCTATTTGGGTCCCGCACATGGGACACTGGTCTGCGGAATGTAAACCAAGCCTTGCACATGTGCGTGTGTTTATCACTTGGTTTGAAACTCGTGCCAGGCTGGTGTGAAGTGGGCTGCATACGCGCCACTCGGTAGGGGCAGGCAAGACATTCAATGCTCGAACAAGCACTAAGCAGCCTTCAGTGTCGGGCTATCTGTATTGATTGATTGGATATTGCTTAACGTCTCATATTTATGCAACTTGGCTAATCGAGACGAAGGGAGGGACGTACGGGGTGACGCGGGGGACAAGGGGTGGACAGGCCTGTGCTGGTCAGAACCAGCCACAAGTGTATGGGGAGAGCAGGGGTTCCCCCACGTCGTGGTCGTCTCCGTCTGTGTCATCATCCGTCCGTGTTGTCATTGTCGTTGCCGTCGGGGAGGTAGTCAAAGGGAAGAGGGAAGTTCCCCGACGACCCAGAGCTCGCCATTAGTTTCAGGGAGAAAAACTCCCCTTATCACGGGCGAAGAAGGTTGCGAGTTGGAATTTGCTGATGGCTAGACTCAATATGATCATACGCTGTCGACCCAAGGAGATATGCTCACAATAATATGCACTTTGATTTTGAATTCAGCACTTACTTTTATTACATGCCCGTCGATCAGCATTTTCATCAATTTCTCTTTATTTTCAGAAACTTATGTATGGGATGGGATTTCCTACAATTGTAATACGAAAATATAATACATTATCAAATTATAATATCATTGTTATTTTTGACAAAATAATTAAGATTGTTCAATGTTACCCGGACCCTACCATATTGAAAGAAACCATTGCATGTAGACAATCTAAAAAGTCAGTTACCAACCACCAGAAATAGTAACATGGGGCGTAGCAAGGTTCTACCCTTTCCCTGACTCAGAGATTGCTGACCAAGACCATACTGTGTTTTGAGGAATTCGGGTTGGAAGATGAGCATGGTTTTACACAATAATACCTACTAATTTACCTGCTTTACAACGTCATAAGGCACATGTTAGTTAAATATCTTACCTATTAATTCTAATAACAGATAATTATAATCATTTGAAATTCATTTGAAAGTGATGCACAACCAAAATACCAGTTTTAAATAATAATAATTATATAGTAACACGAAAAATATGGCAACAATGTATAGAACTATCTACACTTCTTTAGATAGGTCATTGACAGTGTCCCTTGCTAGCTCGAGGAGCAATGCTTAGATAATAGTGAAAATTATGTGAATCCCTTATCCCATGGGAGTGGTTGCGAGGCAAGAAACTTGTGTGAAGATTGCAGATAGCCTAATCAAATACGTTGGGCAAAAAAAAAATAAAGAAATAGCTCCAGAATTCTTTGGTAGCTGATAATGATTGATTGTGGGGTTAAAGATACAAGAAATCTACACAATGGAGCATCACCAATATTTTTGTCAGTCTGCTTTTAGGTTGGCGACAGTTTTGCTGCAGACAGATAAGATATGGGTTTATCTATGGACTAGTGGCAGGATAGGATTGTAGGTAGTAGTAATGAAGGGTAGTAAACTAGTAATTATTAAAGGTGCTGATTAATATTGGGATTATTGTTGATGAAGTGAGTATAACCAAATGCCGATATTTTGTTCGCGAATAGTTTGGTGTATAAATTGTTGTCGTCAGTGGCGTAACTACTGCGTAAAGAGGGGGGCGAGGGCCAAATTTTGAATTAAGATTTTGTGAACTGATAATAAAACCCACTTTTTTTTACAATTCTAAAAATTATTTACGAAACAACGTTAAAAGCTAGTAAAATACTACCATTTGCAAGGTTAAAAATCGAAAATTGTCTGGTCTGGGGCAATGCGCCCCAACTCCCCCCCCCCCCCTACAAATTGTACCAGGATTCATACTTTACCCAAAACAATTGTTTCTTGGGCAGTTCTAAAAAAAAATTTCGCCCCCCCCCAAAAAAAACCAAGGGCTAGTTACGCCACCGCGTATCGTCTTATAGGAAAATGTGTTCCATCTTGTCTTGAAAACTCTTCACGTTTGTGGGGTATATGATGACATGATTTTTAAACAGGTCGCTTTAATGTAAAGCCTAAATATAAATTAAATGGAATTTGTCCTAGAAAAATAAACCAATGGCACATGTTTAGAAAGTATACCACAAAGTCACTCGTTCAAAGTCAAGATCGTCTTTATTTAAAACACAACAAAATAAAATAAAATAAACAACATTAATTTTATAGATCTCTTCTAAAACCTACTGTATTAAATCTGTTTTTTACCGTTTCTGGACAGCCTTTATAGGTATAAGAAAATTAGTGTCCGTTAACAGCGACAGATGTTGTTGGAAATCAAAGACCGCGGTCTGCAGAGGAAAATATATACACACATGTCTCACTTTTGTGTGTATTAATAACCTGTGTATCTGATCCTAGAAATGTATTTTTAAAAGCTCCTTAATGGATATTATCTCACCTCGAGTTCGCGTAGAGAAACAAGAAAGAAGTTTGAGGAAGACGGAAAAGACCCTAATTATAGACGAAATTAATGTGGTTCAAACCACGAAGCTCGTAAACCGAATATCGTTCAAAATGCAGGAGCTCTGGCTGCCTAAATCCTGTTTTATGAGGGAATAGGACAAACTTTTAGCATTTGGCACGTTGTGTCAGGAAGCATCCGATGTATATGATACTAATCATAAATGTAAAGATGACAGTCCTACAGTCTCTGATTGTAAACTTTTATTTTTAATCAACCTGAAATTATTTACGAAATTTGTCAATTTTGAAAATTTTCACAAAATTAAAAATCAACCTTTTCTGGGCGTAAAATTAGAACTATTATTATAAAAGTATAGATTCATAGAGCCATTCAGTTTTCCATGACAACTGTGCAAAATTTCATACATTTGATATAAATCAGCCGAACGAATAATTTGACAAAAACGCATGTAGCCTTCCCTCCGCTCCTCATATAGGCCTATATCCTTTGCATGGTCATCTGTATGTGTGTGGTAGGATATGAAGGTGGACTGCTACGTTCAAAAGGGTAAAACCACACATTATGTGAAAATTTGTGCGATTCATGTATTAAGAATGACTTTATAATGCTGTATTTTTATCTTATTTGCAAAACAATTACTATTATCGGCTATTATTCGGCCCAAAGGCAGATTTTAGAACTGAGTCAGCAAAATAAATAAACTTAGTCGGGGTTATAAGGCGAATACAATAGTTACTCTAAAGTGTGTTTTTATTTGCTTACAAACAGCTTCTTGACGTGGCTTTCATTCTTTATTATCATTCCAATTTGGTCAGTGAAAGCTCTCGTATATACATCAAAATCTTGGCTCTCGAATGTACGATGTGAATCGCATTTCTTTAAGTATATCGTTTGTAATAATATTGTCAAGCTACGTGATTTATTTAACATGTAAAAGTGGACCCAGGTGTGTCCTGAAACATAAAAATAAAATCGAACGAATGTTACAGCCAAAACTGAGTTGGCAGTTTGTGGATCATTCATAGAAATAAAATCTCTCAAACGTAGCTTGGGCCAGAACAAGGTTGAGAACCCAGAAGTAAATTTTATAATGTTTACAAGTTGCCAAATCTGTTTGATAATCTTCAACGTTCGTTTGGCGTAAAACAGAGACACACACACACGCGGATTTAACATTCTGCGAACACAAACATTCAAGAGGGTCTGTTGTTATGTTATCATTGCATTTTACGTAAAAACCGCACATTTATGAGCTCTCTGGGATAACTGTTTTATGAAGTGTCCTGGAGTTCGGGGCACTAAGCCAAACGAGGAAAAGAAATTAACACTGTGAGAGAAATGTACTTGGCCATGTAATTAGATTGTTGTATCGACGACAAGTGCACACGATTTAATCATGTAAAAGCTGCTGGCAAGGCGGGTAGAAAGGGGGAATTGCCCCCCCCCCCCACTTTTCACGCTGGCTTCCCCATCAAAAGAGCTGTCTGCTTCACATTTCACAACTGTTCATCTTTATAATTTGCTTAAGAGAAGACGCGTTTTTACCCCTCGCCATCTCGATTTTTAAAAAATCTCTCCCTTGGCCTTGGCGAGTAGCCCCATGACCCTCTCGGGGGTTGACTACACTCCTTTCTGTTTCTTTGGTTTGGAGCATTTTATGAAACTCTACCAAAGCATTCACCTTTTCACTGAAGGTTTTCTTCAGTAAAAGGAGGAAACTGAATAGGAGTAAACTAAATTCAGAATTGCTAGAAGCTGTAATCGACCCTAAGACCTCCAGATTAAGAGTCTCGCATGGCAGCTGTGAGCAGCCTTGATTGGTCAGCGTTATCGTCAATTAATTGGTATAAGTAAATAAACTTTTAAGTCCCTACAACTCTATTCTGTTTGAATTATTGTTTTAGTTTGCACAAACTAATGATTTACGTTACGTATTGGAAAGTCAGCTAACTAATTGGTCTTAACGGAAACCACCAATACCTTGAAGGTATTTGGCGAAGCTTCTGTTGATAGACTAGCTTGACGTTTGGCAAACGAAACGGGAAAATGAAGACAGATTTGTTTACATGAATCAGGGATGTACAAGAATAGAGTGTGTGTTGTGATTTTAGTTGGGTGTTGGATATGAAATACTTGAAGAATAAGTGCGCTTTATAGTAGCTCTGGGTTAAGATGGAATATCATTTTATCATCGATTTTTTTAAATTAAAAAAAGTTTTTTTTTTAAATTTGCGTACCATTAATAATGGGTGGAGTTAAAAAGGGTTGATGAAGAATCGCCATAAAAGTGCGTTACGTTCTCACACTCGCGTTTTATGACCCGGCACCTCCACCAATTCTGTCGAAGTCGGGGCGAATTTATCATAGTCTACCCCGCGAAGCGAAATTATGCGAAATGAATCCATTTTGTTCTTTAGGTATTAAAAGTCTTAACTCATGTACATTTTAGAGTAATAATATTGCAGTGTATGCATTGCTCAATTCAATCAATTTTCAATTTCAATTTCATTTTATTGTTCCTTGTTCTCTACTGTGGCAGCCACTTCTACAACTCAGGTAATTGAAGCCCGCGAAAGAGAAAACCTCTTGTGTGCGGACTGCCAAAAATAATACTTATGTTGCGGAAACTCATAGATATAACAACAACTTAAAAATATGCGGAAAATCCAAGATATAACAAAAAGTAGTAGAAATATTGCTCACAATTAATATTATATTATTACAGAGGAATTTAATCTCAATGAATAAACCAATTTTTAAGTCAATTAATAAGGACCACCAATAATTCAAGACATTCATGAATTCTACAATAGTGATCTGTGATTCTGGATTACTTATCCATTTTTTCAGCGAATAAGTACTTAACATAATAAGTCCAAGATAATCTACATGTCTTTGCCCAATAATTTTCTGTTTTAAGGGGCACATAGAGTTTATTTATAGGTATTTACATTTTAATCTGGTATTTTGTAATAAAGGTTTGTTAATTACTCTGTAAATATTAAAATAATTGAAGATGTGAATCATAGGTATATACTGTGTTAAAAAAAACTGGTAGATAACCGTCATTTTAATAGTTTCAGGTTCAGGGTTAATTTAGAAGAGTACCATTTCGGCTTAAATAGAACAACCTTTAAAAGAACCCTTTGCGCGGGTTTACATATGTGTTTATAAGCCCCTCCCCGCCCAACAATATTGACTTCCCCGAAGCTCTGCAGGCTTGCTGTACACCCCTGACGCGCATCATTCAGCCAAGCAATGTGCAAGGACCGGTTTATTATTGGATAATCTAGACGCGCTCATGTATACAACCTAGCATAATCGTGCCCTTGTTCTTTCTCCAGAGCTATTTCAGATCGGTGCTGGTTTCACTTAAAAACTCACCGAAAACTTTTATGAGGGCATTAACTAGGATATCGACAAAGCGTAACTATGTTCCATCATTATAAAATGTAGGTGAATCTAGTAATACACCTTGGACAGTGTTGGCTCGAGCGCTCGCGACTCCGATTCGGGAGGTCCCGGGTTCAAATCCTGTCTGACCGGCAATCCTGACTGTAGGTTTTTTCCCAAGGTTTTTCTCAGTCGTTTTAATGCGTTAACAGCCCTCGGACATCCCTTTACAATTGTCCCATCCGCAACATAACTAGTTAGATACCTGAAGAGGGGCATGAATTGCACCCTGGGCAGGCTTCCCACAAAAGCCCTAGATAGTGTGTTACATATTATAGTATTTTCATAGATAAATCATCGACAATCTGTCGCCCCACAATGGGAAAAACTACTCAATTAGAGTTGGTGGTGGTTGGAATCGTTCCGACAAGTTCTTTGAGCCATTCTAGGTGCCCGTTAGGGCGCCGCAGCCAAGCCGCGGTGCGCTACACACTCAAGCACCTTATACACCAAGCAGAGTTGGGGTGATTTCGAGGTGTTACCCAGCCGTCATGTAACGTGATGTGAACTTGAAAACTATCACAATCGAGGGGATTTAGGTACCTGACAACACATGCCAAATTTTATTGGGGTACGATTATTCCTTCTTGGTGAAAAAATGGCTTGAAACATGCTCAAAATCACTTTAAGGATGTTAGCTACTGCCTACTACTCCTACTACTGCCTACTACTGCTCACATCTAATACGTCGGCCCGCGATTCTGACCAGACGGGTGGGACTACAATGTTCATATTTTACATGGACATTAAGGTTATAGAATGATAGTCTCTTTTGAAAAAAAAAGTTGAAAAAGTTTGTTGGAAGGCTTCCAAATAAAGGTTTTAAAATAAGCCTTAAACACTTGGCATACAATCAACAAGTAACCATAGTTACTTGACACTTGTTGACGGTATAAGCAGAGTTAGGCGGGAAAGTGCGATACGTAAACAAATAGCGGACATTTAAAATTTTTCTTCTTTGTGTGGAACGAGAAAAGGTGTCATTATACTCTCATAAAACAAATCAGAAACCGTCCCTGGCCTAGGCCCAGATGTGGAAAATTATTTATAATGCAAAAGTGTAGGTCTAAAGTTCCATTTGGCTATAGGACTAGTAAAATTCATACTTACATTACATGTTTGACAAGCCTAGCCAACCCTATGCCAGCACAACATTGTTTTGATATGAACTTGCTCAACTGTTTGTTTACATAATTGCAACAATCAAATCATTTCATACAACTTGTCTTTCGATTGGCCAGCGTTTATGAAGGCACTGCCATCTAGAATAAATATAGAACTTTTTCGAGCTCTTTGCTATACGCAAATCTTTTTAAAGTGTTTGGATTTCGTGATACTCTTTCAACCATAGACATCCTATATAATTGGCTAGACCAGCAGTCGGTGGTCCACTTCCGGTACAATTAGAAGCCATCTTAAAATGACAGTTTACATGTTAATCAAATGGGAGCGATTTGTGGCCAAATAGTTCTCAAGATTGCCGCCAGGTTGACAGGTAAGCATACTAGCCTTTAACACCAAATGATTAGTAAATTCCCTTATGCAATCACTTCGTATTGTTTCTTTTGTTTAATACCATGCTGCACAAGCTAAAACCATATCAAACAATCCAGTAAAATACTTTATTGCATTAAAAAAGCATAAATTAAAACACCAAATCGCCATCTTGAAATGGGCCGGTTGAGTCTTCAATTTGCTACGCTCGCGCCTGTGCGGAGGTATAGGAGACTGCTAATCTAGCCTACTATAGGGGTTTAATTAATATCAATGCTTTCAACTCACAACCCATGACGTTTTCCACGATACCGTTCAAGAATACCAATTCCTTCGAAAACGAAAACGACTTCGTTTTCAAATTGCGTTTTCAACTCATCTCCCACGAACTCAAGAATTGGGGTCCAGTCCTTATACCGTCGTTATACCATGGTTATACCACCTATACCCAGGATGTACATGAATCCGGGTCTAGATATTTTACATCCTATATTGTTACTGCTAATACCATAGAATTTAAATCAACTTTGATAAAAATATTATATTTTAGCAAATAATTTTGTAATGGAACTTGAAAAAGTAATGAGATCACACACATAAAAAAAACTTGTAGAAATACAGCCAAACCTTACACACTCAAAAGGAATGAGATCTAAAAAAGGGCCAAGCTCATCTACCCTTCCACATAAACGTACAGTGTCCCATAACAGCATCCTCGAAAAGCTTGGCAAAATAGAATTTGCATGTTATTACGTTTAAATTAATTAGAAAAAAAGAACTTGGATAAACTATTACGTTAAATTAATAATCGCAAATTCTATTTTGCCAAGCTTTTCGAGGATGCTGTTATGGGACACTGTACGTTTATGTGGAAGGGTAGATGAGCTTGGCCCTTTTTTAGATCTCATTCCTTTTGAGTGTGTAAGGTTTGGCTGTATTTCTACAAGTTTTTGTTATGTGTGTAATAGTATTTTTGAAGCTGGTAGCAGTGTCGATAAAGAAGTTTTCCCGTCCCTAACGGGGAAACTTCTTTATCGACTGTGATGGTAGTGTAGTATAAGCACGAACTTCACATAAAAAAGTCAACATGCGATTTATTGCCTAGAAATACAAGATACAAGGTCTCGAAAAACGCTGTACAATATTTTAAAAAGTCTGATGAAGAATACTATGTCAATGCTGCCATCATTTAATTGTACCTTCAAATAAATGGTCATATATAAAAATGGACTATTTTTCACTATGTCCAGGTGAATAAGTACCGAATCTTCCAAATTTAACAATAATCACAATCTTAGCAATTGCCCTTTTCGCATTCAAGTACGGTAAAATACATAAGAAATTATAGAAATTTGTTTGTGTTTATTTTGAATTTGTCCCTACTTATTTTAAGGTTTTTTAGTTTATCTTCCAAATTGTTATTAATGGCTAAATCTTTGTATTTTGCATGCTTTACATAGAAACTGCTGATTTTCTTCTGACCACAGCCAATCCTGACTAATATAATATCCTGACTGAAAGATTATTCAAGGCTTTCCTAAGTCAAAAGTTGAACACGAAATTATAGTATTGCTTGGTTGCCGATCTAGAGTCCATAATGCAATATTCCCGTAGGGGACAACGTACATGCAGGGAAATAACTTGGTCTTGTTCTGTTTTTATTTTCTCCCCTCCCACATTCACCCTCACACCTATACTAAATAGTTATTTCTCGAACATAGACGTTTTTAAAATTTAATTCACAGATATTTTCGTACGAACCCTCAAAGTCCACAAAAATTGCAACTTTTGGTACATATTTAAAAAAATTATGTGACCATACGAAGACAAAAAAACGAAAAACAAGCCATGCACGAGGTTTGGTATTACCTTAATGAGTGGGGCCTATGCACAAACATCTTGGCCGATCAAAAGATGTAGGCTTAGTTCTAAAAGTACGAACCATAGATATTGAACACCTATTGTAGGCTAGATTAACAGTCAGTGGTCCACTTCCGTGACAATTAGAAGCCATCTTGAAATTCCAGTTTGCATGTTAAGTAAATGGGAGCGATTTGTAGCCCAAATAGTTCTTAAGATTGCCGCCAGGTTGACAGGTAAGCATATTAGCCTTTAACACCAAATGATTACTAAATTCCCTTATGCAATAACTTCGTATTGTTTCTGTTTGTGCATTCCCATGCTGCACAAGCTAAAACCATATAAAAAATTCCAGTAAAATACTTTATTGCATTAAAAAAGCATAAATTAAAACGTCAAATCGCCATCTTGAATTGGTCCGATTGACTCTTCAATTTGCTACGCTCGCGCCTGTGCGGAGGTATTGGAGACTGCTAATCTAGCCTACAATAGTTGTTCAATATCCATAGTTCGAACGCCCAAGCCAAGGCACCAGAGATTGCATGGTATCTTCCCGGTTACGACACGGGACTGAAATTCTTCCTCCGACGCATGACGCTACAGTGACGTACGCGTGCTCGTGTCGGAGAATCAGTGAATCACGCTAGCTAGAGTTTAGTTAACTCATTTCTCTGAATTTTACGTTTCGCTTCTATATTCATCTCTAGGGAAGAAAATAAACTCAAACTTCTTCGACGAGACGATATGGGTGAAATTATTCTTTCATACAATCTTGGAATCATGGGTCATAGCTACTTCCGCTGCAGAGCAAGGAAGTGAATGACTAATATGAGATACCGATTGCAAGTACTTATTTCCATGAACTTGACTAACGTAGCGAACAAATATAAGGTGTACGACGCGTTAGTAAATTTGGAGATGATTGGACTTATGACTGGTTGGTTATATTGAGGAAAATGTCATCATTGCTAAAGTTTGTCAAGATTAATCAAAGTATCCATAAAAGAACGCTGATTTATCAATTTATGATTTATGAGTTGTATATTAAATTCATTTACTCGCATTCAAAATTATTAAGATGTGCAAAAATAGCATCAACCGCTTCTTTTGGCACACAACATTTAAAACTGAAAGATTTGCGGTATAATAGAAGTACAAGTAAAAATTGCCTTTCGTTCAATTTAATTATTTGTTTATCTCTATTTTTTATCAGTTACTATCTTTGTTTGTTTTATTTGTTTGTGTTGTGGGCATCTACATCTCTACGCGTCCGCGCTCCATCCACGCGCTCGCCGTTTTTTTTTTTTTTTTTTTTTTTTACCTTGGTACCGGTGAATAGGGAACCTAAGTGGGCGTTGTCTGGTTCTCTCCGGTCAGCGTGGTATAGGCGATTAACCCGTGCTAAATGTTTCGTAAGCGATAGCGCGAGAACCCGACGACGGACAGGAATTATATTCATACTGTAAAAAACTATAATCTTTCCTCTTTGCGTGGACATACATAACTCTGCTCTATCACAAATATTAATGACATTTGTTTTGAGTCGAAGTGAACTCTACATTTACATTGTTGCCAAACCTTCCAAACTGCTCATGAAAAAGCACGTAAAAACATTTTGTCCGTGGCATCAGCATAACATTTGGTATCCGACTTGCTTTGTGGCTACTGTGCGGTCACTGGGTTGTACAAGATTATACATAACTAACAAAATATCCTTTAATGTGCCAACAAAAATCTCGAATGAAAAGTACATTTAGCAACCATGGACAGGCGCGTGGTATGCGAGGATGCCACAGCTGCACACAACGTGGCTGCGTCTCGCTTAGGTTGCCGCTCAGTCAGAGTACATTTGCGACAGCGCGCAAACATGGGTCCATTTAACTCATAATAGTTTGAATTTAGGAAGCGTTATCGAGCAAAGTAGAATGCCATCATCTTCTTCACAGAATTATGCATCTTGTGATGTTATTGGTTTAGATTTCTTTTGCGCGAGTCAAAAGATACGGCGAGTTACATTTTCGTACCATGCTAATTCTTATGGGCGCTGAGACCAGAGAGAACCAATTTCCTTCCCGCCTTCAAAACTTAGGTTCCCTATAAGGGTCTATTCACTTTTCTAAATTGTTGTTTGAAAATTATTTCCCTGTAGGAGATCAATGAACACTCGTACCGTTGATAACGTGGTTACGTTGCGTAAACAGAGCGATCAGTAATCACCACTGGTCAGTTTCAACGCGTGGAAATGATTCAGACATGTTTAATGACAAAACGACAGCTAAAATTAATCATGTACAACATTTCTAAGCTCACTTTGTGTAAATCCGCGCTGAAAGATGAGGGCGTTTATTATTTTCAGCGTGCCAATTTTATCGCTAGTGCTCTGCTGGCCAACTTTTTACATCTTCTTGATAATCAATCTTTCAGCCACCTCCAAATAACCTCGTCGTGTTCCCTAAAACGTTAAAAAACTGTCAACGTCCAATCATTTCGTAAGTCAATGGGTTGTTATAAACTTCTTGGGTAACATTTCGTGGTCGTTAAGTATTTATACACGTGTGACATCATAGCGCCCTAATTTTCTGCTCGTCTGCTGACGTTTGTCCAGCTTTAAATAATCTCTTTGCACTAAACGGAATAATTTATTACCCAATTTCACGTGTGCATAATAAAGTAGTTTTCTTTTTACAATTAATCACTTTCAAATCCTGTTCTATTTAATAGCAAAAGTACATTAACTACGGAAAGTACCTAATTTGTTGGCGCCCAACGAACAAAAGAAGTAGACAAGGGATTGTTGTATGTTTTCCCACACACACACCCTTTCACTTGATCACGCGCGCGACTTGGCAGCTACGTTGTTTTACATCATGTAAATCCACTGAGTCGGATCTAGGTTGCAATATACCTACCGCGAGTTTGGAGCACTGGCCTTTGACTTGGTTAGTTGGTTGTAATGTTCTGTGGAAACGAAAGAAAACAAGCCGAGAATAGCAGGGTGAACTTAGTAAAACGTTCAGCGAATGCCGATGTAAGTGAATAGTACAGCATTAAATCCATGTAGCTATGTCCCAATTATCAGCTTGATTTACTTGTTGTTTATTGTTTGTGAAATTAATTAATTAACATTAAATAATTACATAAATAAATAAATTGGTATTTACTGTCGACTCTTTCAATCACATTTTATTATTATCATTTATTTAACGTCTATCCTATTCAGTTATAAAAACTGATTTACAAAGGAGGACAACTAACTAAATCTAATTACATACATAGATGCAGACACAACAATGAACCATATTTAAGTTAATATTTGAAATAGTAATATTACAACAATAAATTAATAATTTAATATAAGTGTAACTAACTTTCAGTGGAGGACATTAAATTAAAAATATTAATCTTGATTTATTATTAATTAATAAATAAAAGCAGACCAAGCCAACCCTGTTGGCACTGACACAATCTACAAGCGAAAAATGACCACCTAGAGACCGGCACATGTTGTTGCTGCTTTTTTTTTGTCTTGATAATAATTTTCCAATCATTGGATCAATGAAACCTCCAATATACCCAGTGAAATTTTAGGGGTGCTTAAAAATTTCAACAGATTCTCTAATTGAGAGAGGAAAGAGGTTTCCTTTTGTACATTGAATGTCAGTTCCTTCAAAAATAATCTCATGCGCGGATTATTAACTTTATCTAACGCATGTTTTGCTATTGCCGAAAGGTCTGTTGTGCTTGTATTGTGCTTTGTTCCTACTTCCTTGATTCTATTCTAATCCCAATTGTACGACAGGCTTGCCCGACTGCAGATGTATTATTAATAATCTCCTCATTTTAAACATAAGGAAGTAAAAAGTTTTAAAGCAGCGAATTGTTTGGGCTCTATATTACCAATAAACTTGGTCATTAATATAGTTTAGTACACAAAAGAATCGATGAAAAAAATCAGGTCACAACTTATACGATCTCTTTTACTGATGCGTGTAATAACCATGGACAGACGCTATTCCAAAAGCAGTTAAAAATATCCACACGCTCTTATAATAAGATGATTTTCGACCCTCTTTAATTAAGTCGACGAGCGCAGCTGCCAAAGTTCCGTCAGTGTATCAAAACATTTACTAACACGTGCGTTGGCTAGCTGTCTGTAGGATAATGTTGCAACAATGCTTGTAATAACGAACCATGACAGTTTGGACTATTGAAAAAAAAACTATTATCACCTATTTGTATTGTAATTTTGAGTGTACTATTTCGCTCCAAAGCAGTACTTATTGTGTGTCTATTTATTCTATACTAGACCGGCACCTCCACCAAAAACCATGAGGAATGTAAGGGCGCTGAAAATAACTACTTCCGATTCAAACTTCTTTGCACGGGATAAGAAATCAACAAGTAGGCCCTACTCAAACTTTGAAATCCCTTATTTTATCCTATAATCTATTTATTTCTGTCGAATTAAAACCTATTTTCCATTCGAATGATACTCAATGCAATGTAGCATATTATATACCATCTTAACTGTGTAACATGTTGTCTAAAAGTCTATACAATCAAGATGCCAAACCTATCTAACCAGATTGTATTGTATCGGAAACCGCGCGCCTTTTTTGCAGCTTCAACGGATGTTCAACGTTTTGACCTGGCACCTCCACCAAATCATAATAATACATATTTCGTTCGTTTTATAATCACAATGATTTTTCTGCTATATTCTCTTTCTTTATTTGAAATAGTAGTTTTAAGTTTTACGAACATTTTATAATATATATTTTAACTCTGTTGACTTGTAAACTATATTAGAAATGAGTCTCACCTTTGCTTAAAAAATAACAAAAAAACAAAAATGTTTTTGAGATGTTTTTGATTTTTTGCTTCTTCAAGAAGCCACCAACATGGGTGGCGAAACGTCGAGCAGTGCCTCATCATCGACACGACGAAACAGCCCAGGGATCATACAGAAGACAAAAATATTTTTATTGATGATATATCTGATAAGTGATAGCAAATATGCATGGCAGGTAAAATAAACGTCGAAACATAGTAAGATTGAAACGCACGTATGGAGCGTCTAGTCAACGCATGGCGTAACATACTTTCAAGATCTAAATGCCGTGCAATCAAGCTCTCTATGAGCGACGTACTGTACAACTCTTATGTTTTCATAGCAACGCCATGTGGTATGCTATTACCACCTTCACATCCGCCATGTGCAATGGTAAACAAGTACAAGGAAAGCGTTGGAAATAAATTAAACTTTCTTATTGTGGTTGAAGCTTCGTGGTAGTTTTTATTCATAACTTGCATTCATCAACAATCGTGTACACCCTATTGACACAATTTCCTTGAATAGACCTTGGCCTACACCTCTCAACACAAATAAACAAATAAAATAAATAAATTAATTCGTATTTATTTAGAGTCTGCCCACTCAAGTCATATGACTGATTTTCAGGGGGGACATTAAACAACCCTGCCATGAATCAACAAGGCATTCAGAACAACTTAGAATTTATTATGTGCCTCGTTGCTAGGACGGTTCCAAATTTACAGTTTACAAATAACTAAGACAAGAAGTGATGGACTTAAAGGGGCTAAAAACCCCAAAAATTATTTTTTACCACGTGATCTATAGCACAATACTACACTAAAATGACCGTTTAAAAAATTATATCTTGTAACTGTGATTTAACACGAATTTTTTAATTTTTTTGATCCAGAAATTTGCAAAAATTGGTGTTTTGGGAAATTTCTTAAATCGGCTTTAGCCTGCTTTTTTTGGTCCACATAGATACTAGAGCATAGTACCAATCTAAAATGCCCCTTTATAACATCGTGTCTTGAAACTGTGCCCAAATATACCCTCAAACACGCAAAAATATGCATTCCAAAATCACACCCCATCTTGGTAATCTGCATATTTTGACCAAACTACTTGCCCAAATTACAAAACAAAATATAGAGAATTTACAGGAAAGGCTGTAGAGTACGTCAATTATGGCCAATATTTTTTTGGATCAAAATCCTCCAAGGTCACGGGGCATAAAGATCGTCCCCATGTTATTTCTTATGGGAGATTTTTGCCGATGGGACCTAGCTCGAAAAATGTCATGTTTGACAATTTTTTGGGAGGTCATGGTGGCCCCAATAATTTTTCTGTTAATTGATAAAATCATTACAAGTAAGCCTGAATGAAATACATTTTTTTAGTTTAGCGGTTAAATACCCCTTTAAGTACAAATAAGAAGTTGATAAACTTCTGCCTACAACGGGAATCGACCCTATTGGAAGCAGATACGCTAACCACAAAAGACAAACGAACCACACATCCATGCGATGCACACAGACACCAAACATGAAACACACTGACACACACTTACTATAAAAACTAGTTTCATCTTGAGTATAAATATCTTCGTTCATAATTTACAATTATATTAACTAATTAATTAATTAAATATTATTATAACTTTTAGATTTTTTACTTTTTATACTTAAAATGTTTATTACACGTATAAACGTAAAAACTGGTGGTAAAAATGATGTTGCAAAAACCCTTGTTGCAAATATTCTTTTGTTTGGCTCATCTTGTTTTTAGGCGCGTCAACAGTTAGATGATACTGCTCCACTCAAGCCCAGGGATTTTATACAAATTATTTTCAGCCCTCATATTTCTCCAAACGCCCATAGTTCCAATATAGTTAGTTTCTTCGATTCGTTCAGTTTTTGGCGATTATGATGTAAGTTTTAGGGCCAACTTATTAGAAGCGAGGAAGTGGAAGCACACCGACCAGGAATGTGAGATGAGGGTGTGACAGACCGAGCGACAGTGTCGCTAGACGACATTTCGGCAAGCAGCCAATGTCTTGCGTAGAAATAAACGACAACAATCGACTTACTTCTCTTTTTCTCTAGTCGACCCAGATTAAAGCGAGTAGGCACGTGGTAAGTTTGTCATTGTCGGTTAAACAAATTATTGTATTTGTTGAAATATATTACCGGGGAAGAAAATTAGCTGAAGCAAAACAACTTTTGGCAAACTATACCGATGCAATTAATTCTCTTAAAAGCGCCTTATATTTTAAATAACAATTTAGACATTGAACGGTTGGTAGAGCCTAGAATATGAGATATTCCAACCGCTACCCCCAAGATAATACAACTAACTCCCTCATTCCCTGCCGCCCCATGCGACAAGTTTTGATTGTTGACCGTTTATTCGGCCACAAGGGCTCATTTGAGCTCTACACACCCAAGATTTCTATTTTCTTTAACTACATATTTAAAATGCGTAAAGTCATAGTTATTAAATGAACTACACTACATCACACTTAGTCAGTAAATCAGATTTTACAATATTAACTCTTTGATATCCCAAAAGTTGATAAAAGGTAAAAAGAAACAAGTCTTTCTTTTTAACTTGGAGACGCTTAAAGCAAATATACCATCTACCTCTTGACCAAGCTCACAAATAAAAAAACAATAGGCATATTATACTGATTTAAATATCATAAAAAAATCATAAACTTTATCAAATCCAAAGATAAAAATTCAAAATTTCAACATTGACCGCCAAGATGTTTTCACGTTCACTTCTATGATCAAGTAAACAAACAATATAAACAAAATATGTAGGACCCTCGGGAGTGTATAACAACAACATAGATAGAGCGAATGACAGGACAACAGTCAACAATCAACACTGAAACAACACCAGAAAAAGAGGGAACTAGTTAAAATATCTACGAGTCATTTTTCAAACTGTCGTTATTGTTACATTATTTTTTAATCGTCTGTTTGCTAATAGCTTGTACTTGACACATTTTTAAACGCACCTTTCTTTCAACACGTTTCGATCTTTTTGTGTAGTGTTAAATTTTATTATGTCTAACATCGACAGGTTTTTCATGCTCGCAAATTATATTATCTGAAATGCTGGTAATAAGCACGTGGCGTTTCTAAACATAGCCTAGCAGCAACATAGTTGGGGCGGGCAGGAGACCGATGCCCCCGTGCGATGTTGGGCAACAGACAGAGACTGAGGTGTAGACGGGACCAAGCTGAATCACACAGGAGAGAGGTTGTTTTGTGTTCCTTGCTGTTGACTGTCATGTTAGCTTACATAGAGAAGACATCTTAAAAACAATATTAGAAAAACTTACACTTCGAAACATAAAAACATTGTAGTTATGATGAAGTACTGCCTTTTATTATCAACTCATATTTGAATATTTCGGAATTTATAAACAAACAGACGCGAATCTATTAGTGAAGTTTCCATTCCAAAGACAAAATACAGACACAAAAAACAAACAAAACAAAACAAACTAAATAATTTTAAACAGTACCGACAATAATTTTAGCATTCGTTTAAATAAATATAAAAATATTAAGAATTATTAACACGATTGAACCTTCTGCAATAAAATTATGTTGTGATTCCAAAAACATTACGTTTTGGACCTGTTTTAGAATACAATATGTAAAGTTATATTTTTAATTAGTTAAAACTTACTCACTCACCCATCGTCTCTCACTCACATTTATTAAACAATTAATCATAGCAGTACGAGTACAAGTAGGTTTCAAGACAAAATCAGTTTGATGCATTTTTTAAATCAAACTTAGACCTCCAGCATCTTTCGTATAGTCATTCACCACATTTCATATTCCTTCATCGGCCTAGTTACGAGATTGAAGTCTTAAACGACTTGACACCTGCAACAATGCCTCTAGTTGGCGTAGTAAATGGCAACGTTGCTTGGATAAAATACGAGATTGAAGTCTTAAACGACTTGACACCTGCAACAATGCCTCTAGTTGGCGTAGTAAATGGCAACGTTGCTTGGATAAAATACGAGATTGAAGTCTTAAACGACTTGACACCTGCAACAATGCCTCTAGTTGGCGTAGTAAATGGCAACGTTGCTTGGATAAAATACGAGATTGAAGCTAAAACGACTTGCCACCTGCAACAATGCCTCTAGTTGGCGTAGTAAATGGCAACGTTGCTTGGATAAAATAAACAACACCGGCGAAATGGTGCACGCTTAGAGCAATAAACTGTCGTGGGATGTTTCGTCTCAGTATAATGTGAAGCGTGTATCTGGGCCAGTGCTAACTAGGGCCTAGTGCTTGGATTAGGTCAGTTCTTTAGCAAGAGACGGAATGTCTGGACTGGACAAGCTTCTCTGGCAAACTGATTGCAAACATGATATTGCGATCGTGTATTATGTAGGATAGATTAGCGCTACATAGGGGAGGCTGAGGAGGTGAAGTTCTCAAGAGAAGTCAAAATGCAGACGACGATACGTTTGTTGGTCAAGCTAATAGGGAGACACTTGGGCAGTTGTAAAACAGCTTTTCGTTCGACCACGACTCATCCTATGTATATGCAACTTTCCGTAAAAACTGTGCTTTGTCAATAAAGCAAACAACTGGGCATCACTACAATCATAGCTTATCATACTTAAATAGTAAATTTTAGACTTTTCAACGAAAAACTAAATCAATCTATTTTTACATAATGTTTAGAAACTGTGACAGCAAAGCGCATTATTTCCACTTCTGCGACAACTGAGGTTGTCAGTCAGCCGAGCAAACAGGAGTTTGCCTAAAACTCATCCCTTTAACCAAACGCAATAGATGTGGCTTAATAATTGCACACGATACGCTTTTTTGGAAAATATTTTGTTTGCAATAATACCTTGAAGATTCTAAAACAGAAAGTAATATTATACTTCTCCTTTTTATATTAGAATATAAAACATATTATTGCCTTTCCATTAGAGATGACTCAAATGAAATAAATACATATGTTCAAAGTTGTGTTAGTTAACGTATTGCCTTATGTTTAACTTATTCGTAATATTGTTGTTGATAAGCAGGTACGTACCCCTTGTGAAAACAGCTCTGTAATATCTGTGTATCTTGTGTCTTTGCAGGTGCTACCTCGTCGGCATAGACGACATCGACAACTTCAAGAAAGGCTCCTCAGAATCTTTTGTGAGCACCAAATTTGGTGATTGTTTATGAATCCAAGACTTATATAAAAAAAATCACGATCATTCGCAATCTCAAAAAGACAAACTGACTTTATCCGAGTGTACATATTGTGAGTAAACCAGTCGATTTGATATAGTTATTATTATTTGATTTGTTGTTTGTTTTTTATCGTTATATTTACCACCTTACTATGTTCCTAATTGTAAATATTTGTAAAATATAAGTAGAATATACTTTGTTTGATCATATCGTTCAGGTATAATATTCTCTTTTCTATAAGCTTATGCACTAGAGGTAATGTGTACGTGATGCAAAATAAATCATTATAAAGACTTAGAGCTAGAATACGGTTTCATAGAATATACCAGGCTTATTCTGCTTCTCCAGACGGCAATGCTCTCTATAGTTATTGACACATTGAACGTCAATTCAAGCTGGACAAATAATATATGTACAATTTAAAAACATTTTACTTAAACATGTACAAGAAATCACAGCACATTTGTTCATTTACACTATATGACCTGCTTTTATCCCGATATTTTATGTTTGTTTGAGTATTATGGATTCTGAAACTCGGATTCATCTCTGCAATATTAGATAATAGCTCTAATATTCCAATTTCACTGAAGTAGCAATACGTCAAGTTTCTTATATATTTTGTATTACTTGATTGTCATTGATTTGTAAAATCAAATTGTTATGCTTGCCCCTATACGTAGACCATTTTAACTAGCCACTTATTAAGTCGAGCCATGACCATTAGATGCAATTCTGGCGTGCTTGTTGACAATTGATCCAATAGTTTAACAACTTAACACCAATATTTCGGTGTATTCAACATTATTCTGTTTTTCACCTGAATTGCTCCTAAAAATTTAAAGTACTTCACAGCACAATCAATGAAGGAGATACTCTTATTATCATATTTTGATTATTGACAATGTGGGTACAACATTATAGTGATATCTGAAGTGCCTTTAGGTATAATTTAACTTGATAAGTATATTTACCAAAATCAGTTTGCAGCTTCAATTTAAGTATATTATAGTAAATGCATATTCCTGCTTTTAAAAAATAAAACAATTGTAAGTAGTCGATTACAGCAATGTTAGACAGTTTGTTTTGAGCAACTTGTACAGAAACAATTTATCCCGTGAATTAAATTGTAAATAATCTAGATAGACCATCCGTTTAGCGCATCGAAAGGCGAAATTACATGAACGATGTCAGGAACCTTCGTCGAGATTGTTACGGAAGGAATGACGTAGTGTTCGATAGTTATACTTTGTCAAATAATTAGATACACAAATTGATTTTGGCTTTAGATTTAGTTAACACCTAAGGTTCTAAATCCAAACTTGTATATTTCGGTAAATTTTCCGGACTAAAAAACAACAAATTGTTTTTAATCTAGGCCTTTGGGTATAATATATAGCTATTAAACAGTAATAAAAGTAAGATTCTATACCTTTGCTGTAGGTAAAATGATTTTAAAATGTTAAACGAGTACTTTCCTGCTAAATATGATTATATTATATCCATGATAAAAACCTACTGTGTTTGTTACCTAGTTTGAGTTTTTGATCTCACATTTAATACTGTGAACTATTAGTATCACCAATGAAAAATAAACTTCGACGCTAAGTGCCATTGTAGAAATAAGATATCATTAGGGCTACTTATAATTACTATATAGGCCGCCCTGTCAGTAGCATATTATTTGGGACCAACTATCGAGAAGTCTCCAAAGTACATAGTGAATTCCAGTTTGAGAATTCCACTCACTGAAATACTGTCGATAGAACGGTAGGAAAACGTCATAGTTATATTATAGTATATCTCATAAAATGCACTGCCATTTTGAATACAATAATGCAATTGTAATTGTACTTGCCTTTGCCCCTGCGCAAATACGAATAACTTAAGATTAAAAAATGATTCTACCGAATAATGTACACCCTGGCTCTTTTGGAATGGCAAACGAACTATTCATATTATTTGCATTTTGTATTTGTAAATTTTGAATTTACAGGAAACTATTGTGAACTTTGTCTAAACACTACAGGTTAAAATAAACAAGGAATCTCTGTCTGGTTTTGGTGTTAACACACTTTTTTTATGCATAACAAATATTCACCATTTGTTTTTATTGCATCAGAATTATATTTGTAATTATATGTTATTGTCTCTAATTGAACCCCTACTCTAATAAAACACAACATTTTCATGTTTGGTGCTTTGTACGTGTCTATTAATTTCATTTATATAGTGTTTATTATATTCACGATACAAACCGGTGTGAAAAACAAAACACGTGGCCCTAAGAAGAATCCTCATAAGGGCTAGCCAACCCGTGACCCGACTTTTAGTGGAAACGGGTTTTGAGACATATTCATAATCTTACTCATACGGCATCAATTTTATTATTGTGTCGCTTTTCAGTTACACAAATTCAAGAACCATATGCTGATTATGTATAGCATCCAGTATTGTTATATAAGTCGATGAAATAGAGAAATAAATGCACATCTTAACTTGCTGGATGATATGTAAGTTAAGACTTCATGTAATCTGGAAATAGTGAATTTGTAGTTTCGCGAACGCTAGTCGCTTCTTATAGCCGCATTGATGGATGAGCATATTTAGCCAATATTCCTCTATCCATTCAATCAAATTTAAATTGTACTTTTGCAGTTATCATGGCAAATATTTATTTGACTGCTCCTAAAAACGTGACCTATTTTAATTTTTAATTTTGTTGTTTATCCTTGTCATAACTCATAATACATAAAAGAACAACAATAAACGGCGTCAACGCTAGCAAATATTTTGCTAAAACACTTAAAATCTGTTAAGAAATCTTGTGCCGCGAAGAGCCTGACAGATATTTTTGACTGCCTAAAACGTGGCCTATTTTAATTTATTATTTTGTTGTTTATCCTTGTCATAACTCATAATACATAAAAAAACAACAATAAACGGCGTCAACGCTAGCAAATATTTTGCTAAAACACTTAAAATCTGTTAAGAAATCTTGTGCCGCGAAGAGCCTCGCTGAAGCACTTAAAACTAACATGTCACATATTATATGTTAAAATACGAAGAAAAAAACTAAAAAAAAACTAGGCCCTATGTTAAAAGATTTTGAACTCTGAAGATTTCCGTTTCTCCGGTAAAGAGCGAACAACAAACAGACAAAAATATGAAGAAATGAGAACTATACTTTCCGCAAAGAAGTTGAATGGAAATCTTCGCTCGCTCTTATTTTATATTATTTACTGATGAAGCATCTACATCACAAAACGCTATTTGCACGTAGGCCTACTATACCGATTGTGCTAGTAGTGTTAGTATAGACTGATTCTTATGTTTTATGTTTACCTAATAATTAGTAGATCTGATTCTTATGTTTTATGTTTCATCTCACAACACCCAATAATTAGTAGACTGATTCTTATGTTTTATGTTTCACCTCACAACACCCAATAATTAGTAGACTGAGTCTTATGTTTTATGTTTCATCTCACAACACCCAATAATTAGTAGACTGAGTCTTATGTTTTATGTTTCACCTCACAACGCCCAATAATTAGTAGACTGAGTCTTATGTTTTATGTTTCACCTCACAACACCCAATAATTAGTAGACTGATTCTTATGTTTTATGTTTCATCTCACAACACCCAATAATTAGTAGACTGTTATTCTTATGTTTTATGTTTCACCTCACAACACCCAATAATTAGTAGACTGATTCTTATGTTTTATGTTTCATCTCACAACACCCAATAATTAGACTAAACAATCTAAAGCTATACAGGCACAAGTTCGTGTTGAGAGTTATGATTTACTTTCATGTCACAGATTACTGGAAATATTTACGCCTTGGAAGCTTCAAGCGAGGAAAGATATTATAACGACGCATATCTTTTAAAATTGTTGATTGAGGTTACACACGATACTTCATAATTTGGCAGGCCGTCGGTTCGACACCAGCTACCATCATGGTCGAGGTGATTTTGAAGGTTTACTCACTTGAAATAAGAATGGTGGGTTCAGTCCTACTAGGCCGCTTCGTGAAAGCTTTATAAAGTCGCGTTGATGTATGAGATTCCTACATTTGAAATAAATCGTAATAGTACGAAAAATACATTTGATTATACATTCATTTACAATATATATCTAAGTTGAAATGTTTCAAAGGTTCTCTGAAAATGTCATAGTTATTACTTATTTGATTATTCGTTTGTCCATTATAGACAGACAAAAAGTGGACAAAAATCGCAAAACAAAATTCACGAGATTCCTCAGTCTTTGATTGAGTCTTAATTCATAGCATGTCTAAGTTCAAAGGTTTGAAAGGTCCCCTGAAAATTGCATCAAGATTAGAGTAGCCGTTTGTCCAAAACATACAATCAAAAAATGAATACCCGAGCTATTTTCATCAGTGATACTGAAACTCAAAGAACGCGATGCAGTTTTTGGGTACGTTTCCTAAGAAAATATAGTACAATCTTTCAATTTAACCTGTCAATATTTAGGTGAATGAATAAAGTATGGAGTATATCAAATTTATCAAATTTTACCAGGCAAAAGTTTTACTTGGCTACATTTCATAAAATGTTTTTTTCTTAGTCTAGTTTAAATTAAATGAACTTATTTTCTTCCCGTTTTGATTTTCTTGGGCGCGTTCCTAATCTATAATTAATCACATCATCAACATGCATAAATAATGGACATAGGAAATACTAATTCATAATAATTAAGTATAGTGAAACCCAAGGAAGGTTGTCCATAGGATGGTGAGGCAATTAATTAGTTTATTGTTAAACAATGCACGTTTACAAAATAAATAATTATACGGAACTTAAACCCATACCTTTAAAACTTTTTCCTTCTACGTAAGAGTTTAGTTTATTAATCTGCAAGAGGAGAAAATACACAAGCCAAAGTTATTTAAAACATTATGAAAGTAGGCGATATAGGTCGAAACCCATAATTAAGTACCTGCTTGAAAATAATGATTAATTACTTGCATATCTTCTTGCAGACATTAGCCAGAAACTGGCTTCTTTGATGTAAATATTCTTTGAAGTGCATCACCTTCGTTCAAATTGAAGATATAAATAGCTACTCGAGAATCGCTCTTGAGGGAGGAATTGATTATATTTATAACTTTCGTTTTATTATGAGATTAATGAGTCTGTTGTGTCAGTGTAGTAAGGGATGTCTAGACTAATGTTACCAACTGTTGCATATGACGCACTGATACTTCTCTCAAACAGTGTGGCATGCACATAGTGCACTATATACTATTTGTTCGTGGCAAGCCTGCCGCTCTATCCAACACTGTCGCTGTTATCAGGTGTAGTCAAGAGTCATAGAAGGGGTACTAAAACAAAAAAGGTTTTGCTCAAAATTTTGGTTTTGGTAACTTTCAATACATTATTTTATCTTTGAGAACCTGCCTAGGAAATATAAAAATTTAAATACAGGGACTACCTCCAAATTTTACAAAGTATAGGAGTGCGTGAGAAAAATAATTTTTGATTCATACATATGTACATGTTTTTTAAATACTTGTTAATATATTTTATTCAGACTTGATCCCAGCATCGCATTTTTATATGTACATGGAAAGTCAGGTCGCGCCAGATTCTGCGCTCACAAATATTCTTTGCATCGTTCCTAAATCTTTTCTAACATTAGGCCCATCAATTTTAAGAACGATTAAACGTCAATTAAACGATGATCATAAACTCAGTTATTTCGTTTCTATCATATAAAAGTAAAACACCCTCCCCTGTCAAAAATACTAGAGTGATTTGATTAAAAACAAGACAGAATAGAGTGAAATAAGTTCGAAAGCAAGAAAAAAATTACTCCAAAAATGAAATCTCGTGTTAAAAATAGTCTCTTATAGATGGTGCTGAGCCATAAAACACGTCTGTCTCCATAGTCTCTTCCGCTCACTTAATATTTCATATTTTATTTTATGACAGGCGAGATTGTAAAAATAAAATCTCCTACTCGTAAATGTCTGAGCTACGCAAACACGGCCAAAAATAAAGCTAAACGATTCACTTCACAGTCCACACACAGCACGTGGGCTGTTGATCAAGGTGTTAAAGGTCTGAAATATTTTTGTTAAATGAGTAGAATATTTATCCACCAATGTATATATATTACATGTACATGTTACTTTTATTTCTACAGACTTCGTCAAGTTTTGATATTAGAAATAATTTAATAAGTCTACTACTATTCAGAAGTTAAAAAGTTACCATCTCGGTGGTATAGTTGGCTTAAGGCGCCTACCTGGAATGTGGAAGACCCGGGTTCGAACCCCGGTCGGGATGGATTTTGTAATTTCTGAATAGTATTAAACATTAGTGGAAGACAGTAAAAGAAACGTAAGAAGTCGAAGAGAAAACAGGGGAATATAAATTAGTGAAGGAGACGTTGAAGTGAATCGTGGAACCAGGTGTCATGAGTGAAGCTGTGGGATGACAGGATAAAGGAAAGAGTGGGATAAATGGTGGAGAGAAAGGTTCCGGATGAAGATGAAGAAACCCTGAGTCCAGCAACCTCTGCGCAAACCAGTTCATCGCTGTAAACTGTAAAGAACACCTTTCAACCAGTACATTATAATATTAGATACCTTATTACATTACAAATTATACACACAACAAAAAATATATGCAATATTCAGGTACAGTGAAAATTTATACGAATTCAGGAATATAGAAATGAGATCCAATTTGGTGCGGGAGTATACTAAGTACATCTCAACTTTAAAACACAAATTTCAAATTTACTCAGGGAGTAAGAACCTTTTACTTATCGAGTGTAAATTTGAGCGTGTCAAGTGACGGGGGAAGGGGGGGGGGGCAGGGACTATTTTATATTTGCAGGGTTTATTATAGATGGTTAGTTATACATGGGTAGGTGAGTTTTATTGAATACAATTTTGAGTAGGTACATTTGAATAAATAGATAAAATATACATTAAAAAAGGTAATGTTCCCGTGATGTTCCTGGTTCGTATTTTAGCCAGGATTAGTTCAACTTTGGATGAGGTGGAGATCGAGTAGACATACCCGTTATATTTTTGGGTTCAGAGTCAGACTATCTCAGAGGTTATTAACAAGGATGTGATGCGCATTACTGTCATGCACCAAGCAATATATAATATGAAATACAACTTAAAATCAATTTAATTTTTCAAAAAACTAGGGTGGGGGTGCCTTACCCCTCTCTAGGCAAGCTGCAACCTTGGCATCGAAGATGCTGACACTGTCACCTACTTAGTCCAGATAGCTTTGCAGCAATATTATAGAGACCTACGCAACAATTACCGACAGATTATTTGTTTCATATTAGCCCAAGTATACATTAAATATTTTTCCACACTCACTCACTCACTCATAAACAATAGATGATCGCCAGACACAATTAATCAAGTTGATGATGAAAGAAGTAGAGAGGTATATTCATGGTTGTTTGTTGGGTGAAGAGTTTGACAGCTTGATAGGATCGCTGACAGACAGACTGGCACCCAGTTAGACACGGGAGACAGATAGACCGACAGATAAACGGACGGACGAACAGACAGACCAGACAAGACAGATGCAGAGATGGGTGACAAACTGGTGGTTTCTTGTAAGTGCTAATTTATTTGAATTTAAAAATTTAAATAGAAAATCAAACTGACACAATACCGGTATGTAAAAAATTACAAATTAAATGAGGACAATGACTTGCCATTCTTGTAGTGGAACATTGCTTCAAATAGGGTTTTAAAACATTAGTTTCTGGGGTGGCGTAGTTTGAAGAGCTCTGAACTCGGAAGCGCTCCTAAGAAGTGCGTAGGTGTGAAGAGGCACTAAGTTTGATAAAAACTTTGTTAGTGACTAATTTACAATTTAGGGCTAAATAAGGCAAATTGCAGTAGGTATAACATAGGTTTGTCAAGACAGAGGATTTAATAATAATAATACCCCGGTAATAATAATAATAATAATAGTAATAAAGCTAATTTCGATATATTATTGATTGGGTCGCGACTCGCGAGGCGTGTCGGTTGATTGTTGAGTCAGAACTTTCCGACTCTTGTATGTTGTTGGTGAAAAGTGGGAAAGAAAGCAATCTAAAGGTGAGAAACTAACATTTTCCATAAGAAATTCATTACTTTTATGCTAATGCTAGCTTTTAATAGGAAACCATACCAAAAAAAGAGAAATATCAACACCTGTGAATTGTAATGCAAATATATACTGCAAGATGGACTTGCGATATGATGGTTAAGGTAAGTAAAGAAAAGCTTTTGCCTAGTTCATTAATTGGCATTCTTACATCGGGAATCGTTATCTCAAGCTAGCTTTAAATATAACAAAATTAAAAATTAAAATGGTTAAAAGAAAACATCTCAAAACTAAGGAATGATTGAAGGCAATTCAAATTAATTAATAAATTTCATGGTAAGGTTTATGTTGTACCCAAAGTACCTCAATTTATTTTTGGAAGTTTGGTAAAAATATAATATATTACAAAAATCACAATGTTAAATAAAATTAAAAATTATGAACAACTATAAAATCAAAATTCTACTTATTTTAATAAGTAGCCTCTACATACATATAGAGCAAAAAAATAATTAAGCAAAGATTGACAAGTCTTGCTGAATCAGAACCTGATACATTATACAAAACACAAGAAAGAAATCAACTGCTATAAGCTTTGCTCATAATTAAACAGCTTTTCAGAATACTGTATTCTTTAAACATTAAAGCTAAGATGCAACAAGGTAGTAAGTAGTATTCAATATTCATACAGTTCATCAAATACAAAATACCAGAACTAGGTCTTCAAAATAAATATGAACCAAGTGTAACCTGGAAAGTATGCCTAATGATAATAACCACAATCATATACCGTGTTACAATGATTTTTTAGGGACACTAACATACACATGTAGGCCCTAATGTACGTATGTTGAAAATAATTTTAAATGTATATTTTGAATACAAAGTGATGAAAAGTAGGTGCTCCGTTGAGAAATGAATTTCAAATTGCATTACTATTTTGAATTATTAGTTACATGATAATTGGAAGCTCTTCTAAAATGAGAACTATGTATATGCATGTTCTATGAATGAGTTTTACAAAATAATAATTTGTTATGAATAGGAAAAATATATGTGCAATCAGAACTCTCGACAATATCTTGTAGGTTACTATAAAATCAAGGTATATTTACAAAATTATCATAACATTGAAAAAAAACAATAATTATAAGTGCACAGAACATTTTGTGATGTGGGACATGATTAAGTATGACGACGACACGAGATGCCAGTAGTGCAACAATGCAAACATCCAGATTACACAGTGCAACCAGCTGTGCATGCATTGGCTACCAAAATAAGTTGCCCAGCTGGGCAAACACAAAATCAAATCCTATCAGATAATGTCTAAGTATTTATTAATGTTTGTACCTTATCATTTACACCAAAAACAAAGCCAAAAATAGATGTTTCAAGTTTCAACATTCAACAACATAATTTCACTTAATGATGATTGTCTCAATAAAACTCCTTGCAACTTATGGTCCAATTTTATCAAAACAAACATGCCACATACATTTTATTTTAGGGATGTTAAATAAATTTACCCCTTTATGCTTGTTACAAATTCCAAAGGAAAATTGATATCGTTCTTAAATTTTGGTGGAGGTGCCGGGTACGCTAGTAAAGTTGTCCTGTTGTAGCGTAGGCAACTCCTAGGTAGGTATCGACTGGGTCATTAAATGTGAGTGTGACAACAACAGGACAATGCCAATAAGTCAATAACTTATCAAACCTTCTAGGCACATTATAAAAAAAGGTCCACGACTTTTGACATTTATTTTAAATCTTCAGATTATTTTTTACAAACCAACAACAAATTCAATTCATCATCTTACAATATCACAGGCGGGCCAATATGTCTTATCAGGTTGAAGCGCTCTAGTACCTTTTGTCATAGTCGTCGAACCTTTTTCAATTTCAATATCTTTTGCATAAATACCGTTCAAGCTTAATACATTTTGATATTGATAGTTAAAAATGATTAGTAATACAAAGGAAACAAAAGAGAGAGATTGTAGTTGCTCAAAATTATCAGCTACTGATTTAATGACCAATGCATAGAAGTCCAACACTTGCTCTGCTACATATCAGACTAAGGGCGTATGTGAAGTGAAAGCAAGTGTTCCGTGAGGTACTAGGTATAGTACCTACTTACGTACTTGACTAGCAACCTCCCATGACTGATCAACAGTGTGTTACAACTTTTCTATTAGATACATTAATGGCAATTCAGAAATTTCCGATTGTTTGAAGTTGATGGAATTAGCAATTCAATTAAGCACAGCCAGGTTCTACAACTAGTTGCGTGGTCACTTATCTACCTCACATACAAGTACAATGTATCATGGCCATGGCAATGTTGGAAGAACAGAACAATAAATAGAGAATATTCACATCAGTGTACTTGAAAAAATTATAGATGGAAAAATAATACTATTGCAACTTTAGCCAATAGAGTGCTTACTGTATATTACTATGTTTTCCACTTCCAAATGTTATTTTCATATAGGTAGTTACCCTCAATGTAAATTAATTATAGATGATTGATTATATTAGCCAAGACGGGTAAAAGTCTGGACATCAAACTGATTGCCATCATTGTTGGCGCGACCTTTGATGGCAGAGACGGCGCAGCCTAGGGAGGATTCCTCCTGTTGTCGGCATTTAACACCCCCGCAATAAACGTCAACACATGGTGGACTCGAATCGGCGATCAAATAACGTCCTGGCCGGAGGGCAATCACATGCCATGTATGTACACGTGGTTCCCTTTCAGCTAGAGTAGCTGTATGACTCACGAGACTCCATTGAAGATACCTTTTTACAACGTAATAACGTATAATTTATAAAACACACGATGTACTATGCAGGCATAATCCCATGGGTGGTAGCCTCGCACCAACGTCCGCTTGAACGAGTGCATGTATATACTTGTATACATGGATGAACCTGCAGTTACTTCCCTACCATGTAACAATTAACAACCTGTCATCAGTAAGGTAAAACTATCCAGTCTCACAACGATCTAATCCCAGCATTTAAAAAACATTTATTTTTGCATGTTGTATGGCGTAAAAAAATAATGTGATGTGCATTATTTATTATTGGATCTTTCCTTATAAAGTTATAATAACACACACTCAAGAAAAAAATTACTAAACTAAATTATGTTGGAACGTAATGTTTGTTTATGATGTTGTCCACTTTCCTTGGCTAGTTTTATAACACAATTTTTCATGACTATCAAACGTCATAATTATTTGTCCAGACATCTGAAGTACGTAGTTCAACTGGTAGTACTATACTATACTATGTATACACCCGGCATCAGAAGTAAATCAAGGGCTGGGTATTGTAGATACGAAAACGATACCCATTGATTTATATTTAATACAATTCAGAAGTTAAAAAATCCATCTCGATCGAGGTTCAAACACGAGTCTCCTACATTCCAGGTAGGCGCCTTTGCCAACTAGACTAGGGAGTGTTTACCGACTAACCATATCGAGAAATAACCCCTTGATTTACCTCTGCGCCAGTGTAGGCCTATGTATTGGGATAATAATCTTTAGCGTGACAATCTAAATATGGATTCCAGGTTTACACTATTGAAAAGAGAATGGTGATACTTGTCATACAAATGTATACAGTATGGGCAACTATTAAAAACAAGTCCAACTCCAAGGATAAATTTTAATTTTATATTTCAACAGTAACAAAATCATTTGGTCAAACCAACAGTCTAATTACATGCTCCACACCTTTAAGGCCCACGCTGCATTCCATTCCAATAAAAAACTGAAAGTTGAGAGAAGTCAAGTACTAAATCAGCAATTAGTCAATTACATATTTATTTTCTTACCATTCATTTGTCCACTAAAACACAAATTTATCTACAAATTAAATATAGTAGTTATGTATATCCTAACAAACTTGTACATCATGAATCATTATGAATGATATAGTAAACATAAGCATAGTCTTCCTTGCCATATTGGTATCAATCATTAAAAAATTAGGGCGTGTAGTGTGTAGGATCTACAGACCTACAACATTTAGACAAATCGTGGTTTTATCATAAATCAATATCTACGTAATTAGTATACAGTAATTATATTTTAACTCCAAAATAACTCTATAATCATAGAAGTATACTCTATAATTATGATCATCTTGATTGAAATGTGTGAAGGGATGTTGGTTCTGCATGATGTTGAGCCAACACCAACACGGCAGGCAATGTGTTGGTGAGGAAACGTGTTGGGAACGGATGTGTTTCATTCGAAACCAGACTTCTTAGAATCGAAGGTGTCCCTTGTTCTTAATCATATGTCTGAAAGTAACACACAAATAAAATAATTACAAATTTTGTACACAATCAATTAAATTATGACCTCTGTAAGTGTTCACCATAAAATCTAGCTTTGCCCACACATAAACAGGTAAACACTGTAGGTAGGTCAAAAACTTTAGCACCATTTTTGTTATCACATAACACTAGGGGCTTCTTCCGACAATTCATTTAGCCTAGATAGGCTAAATATATTTTATATTTTATGTAAACCAGATTTAAATATGAAGAGTACGTACCAAAATTGAGCTAGATATTATAAACCAGTGTTGGCTCAGTTGTTACTCTTTAGAGGAATTCATTTAAGCTAAAGAGTAAAGATCGTTTCTTCTTGCACATGAAAGAACAAGTACCTAATGTACGAACATGTGAATATTAGGGCTGGGCAAAAAAATCGATATTTCGATACAATATCGACAAGTGGAAATATTTTCGATTTCGAGATTTGGCTTCATATCAAAATATATCAATTTACACAAAAAATGCAAAATTTCGTAATATTGGTGGAGGTGCCGGTTATGTAGGCCTAGTCGAAATTAAAGTAACCTGGCTGGTATGTATGGTGGAGGTGCCGGGACATAAAACGTGATTATGAGATCGTACAAATAGTTGAATGGGTTTATGGTGATACCTTATCAAGATCAACCCTATTTGGCCACAAAATTAATAATTTTTGGATTTTTGGAAATATATATATATTTTTTTTTACAAACAATAAGGCCTACATGGAGATTTTTTGTGTGATATCGATAATTGAATGATATGCCATACTCATAGCCCAGCATTAGTGAATGTGTATTACAGAAAGAACATAGATGTTGTTTGTGATAGAATGCCTATCGGCTAGGTTAGTGTTTGTGGTTTGGGAAAGAAGAAAGGAGACCAACAGCTTACCTTAAACGAGATGGGCAGCTGCGTGAAACTGGCTGGTTAACATAAATATTTACAAAACAAGATACACAATGTCGTACGTTTCGGCCAACGCGGCCTTGGTCACCGACCGTTAGAGAAGAACTAAATTTAAAAATATTTACAATATATTACAAGGTGCTGTTGGGGGTGAGGGTGGGTGAAGGTGGCGGTGCAACAAGTGGGAGGTGCCAGGTGGTCTAAGAGGGAGGGCCTAGGCCTATCTTAGATTGAGGTTAGGTTTTTTGCGGGAGCTGGTGACTATTTGGTGCACTAATTCCTATTGTTAGAGGTAATGAAAAATGGTGATATAAAAACGCAAACTTGCGTTTTTAAAAACCCAAATCTCGCGTTTTTCGCGATTTCAAAAAAATTGTCAAAAACATTTCAAAAAAAAAACGGAGCCCCTTAACCTTTTAAGTAGTGAGTTAGTTGTAGCCCGGAACACCCCCTAAAGTGGGTTTATTTGTTGTTTCACCAAATATTTTTTTTCTGGTCCCAATGTTAAGCTAGGACCCTGAAATTTTAGGAGGACATTCACAAAATGTTAAACGACAACAGGCATTTTTTTTTTTTGAAATTTGAAATTTGAAATTTTCTTGACAATTTTTGGTGGAATTTCACAACATTTAATTTCCTGGCCACATCTTTAGACTGCAGTACGGAATATTTTAAACGTTTACATAAAGTTACAAATTTAGGCCTAAGCCTAGGCTATAGTGTCCCATTTTTCAAATTTCAAATTTCAAATTTCAAAATTTTCAAATTTCAAAAAAATTAAGAAATCTCACAACTTTGGATAAGGAGATGGAAACTTTTGAAGAACATAAAAAAGACTTGAATGATTGATAGTTGGCTTTATGTATAATAGAGTATTTTAGGAATCAGGCCAACTGAAGTAGTAGGCCTAGGCTATAATTTGATTCCAAAATAAAAAGTTACAAAATAATATATTTGAAAACATACAACAAGTCATGTACTTGGTTATTATTTTATAAGCCTACTGTTTGGCACGATATTGAAATTACTTTATAAGTTTATTACTATACACTCAAATAATATAGGCTTCATCATATAATACAATAGCTAGGCCAACACTTTAGTGCTACATACAAATAATATAGAGAGATAGACCTAGCAGTTTTGGTTTCTTCAGAACTTGCTGATTGTGTGGAAATCCTCAAAGCATTGAGGGAAACACAGACCAAGGTCACAAGACCTACAGTAGTATGTGGTATCTTTGCGCTTCTTGGGACGCCTACATGTGTGCATACAAACGTAGCATTGCCGCTGTGGATGTAGTTTGCTTGCAGTAGGTGGTATGAACGAAGAGAAGTGACGTTCAGTAAGGCGAAGGGGATTCTCGCCTACTGGGGGGCGCCCACCTTTACCCTGTGTTCGTGGAGTATGGTGCTCCTCTAAAAGTTGTCGAATCAACTCAAGCCTGAATTTCCCAAGTTGCGTTTTTTTTTTCCGGTGACCATTTGGTACAGAATGTAGGAATTGAGCACTGAGATGTCAAGGAGGTGGAAAAAGAATTTCTTATACCACTTCAAGGACTTTCTGGCACTCTCATTGAAACTAATCTGCATGTCGGTCTTATCAACTGCCCCCATGCTAGTGTTGTACTTCAGAACGCAGTTAGGTTTCATTATTGGCTCCCCAGATATCCTATCAATCTTTCCTGTCTCAACCATGATAGGATCGTGGATCGTGGACAACATATGGACCTCCCTCTTGTCGTGCCACTTTACAGCAAGAAGTGTATCGGTGCACCTGGCATGACAGTCCCCTTTTTTAGTTTTGGGGAATTTGGCCATATCTTTCCTATTAGATCTGACTGTACCACATGCACCTGTGTCATTGGATAGCAGTAGATCAAACAGAAAAGGGCTTGTATACCAATTATCCACAAATAGTTGATGGCCCATATTGAGGAATGGAGCCATTAGAGTGCTTACTACAGACCCCAATATTCCTGCTTCATCATTCAAGACAATTTCTGTGTTTTTGCCTGTATACACAATGAAATCCATCACAAAACAAGTTTCCACATCACACAAGACGAACAGCTTGACTCCAAACCTATGCCGCTTACTTGGTATGTATTGCTTGAAAGACAGCCTACCCTTCCACAGCATGAGACTTTCGTCGATATTGACTCCAAACCTATGCCGCTTACTTGGTATGTATTGCTTGAAAGACAGCCTACCCTTCCACAGCATGAGACTTTCGTCGATACATAGGTCTTGAAAGGGAGTGAAAACAGTACCAAACTTTTGTTTTAGTTTCTCTATCACTAGCCTTATTTTGTACAAACGATCGTCCTTGCGGCTGGTTATCGTTATCACAAAAATGGATGAGTCGAAGGATAAGAAAGAATCGGTCTTGACTCATCACCTTGCCAAACATTGGCATGTGGAGCATGGGATCTGTAGACCAATACTCCCTCATGTCAGATTTACGCGCATGAGACATCATCATAATAAGTGCAAGAAAGCTGTACATTTCTGACACATTTGTGTCTGCCCATTTGCGAAGTTTGGACTTCGGAGCAATATCTTGATTAGCCATTAGAAATGTGTAAAAACGATTTGTTTCCGTGACAATTGAATCCATCAAGTCGACGTCAAAAATAGATTTGAAAAAGTCTATTTCACGTGAATTAGTGTCCAGCCCCAAATGAGGGCTTACACCGCTATTTGATGAATCAAAGTTAAATATTTTCGGCACAAATACCTGATCTGTCCAGGCTCTTGCATTGACAGGACCTCTGCGCCTAGGCCTACGCCCACCTGTAGCAGCGGCGGCGGGAATTTGTGCGTCGTTGTCTTCATCATCATCTTCTTCTTCCATTTCATTCTCAGACGAATAAACTGAAGATTCATCACCGTCACCATTATTACCATATTGAAATGATAAATCACTATCGCTACAATCCGATTCTCCTGACTCGTTTGTCGTAAGTAACTCATTTATAACATCTCCATCTAATAAATCAACACGCCGACGTTTAGCGGCCATTGTAACCTAGGAGGATTCTCGTGAAGAACGTGAAGCGGTGAACGACGGGAATTTCTATCGCGAAACACTTGCATCTAGTTTATTTTTTCCCCGCTATGTGGCAGCACTTTACAGCCATCAATATAGTTCTAACTATCGACGAGAGGTAGCACTACATGCTACAGTTCGAATGATGCAAAGAACTTCATCCGCAAAGAAACTACACTCGACCGCGCTAGGAGAACGTACGAGATACGGGCGTACTGCTGGCGCCATTTTCAAACTCCACGTATGAGATACGGGCGTACTCTATAAAAGGTTAAGTTAGGGATGACATCGATTCCAAAAAGTTAGAATCGATCATTGTGACCTAAAAATCGATTCAGAGTCGATTCCCAACAAAAAATAAATATTTGTATGCACTGTTATTTTGGTGGACTATTTCCGCGGAGCCATATACGCGCCGTTTTTTTTGCGGTCTATTTCCGTGAAGCCCGTGACGCGCGCGTTGCGTTGACTGTTTGATGACTGTACCGCCTACCGCACGCGTAATATTCAGTCTGGACCGGCACCTCCACCAAAACTGGACCGGCACCTCCACCATCCCTTACATTTTGCACTCTATATGGTTCAATTTCGCGAGTTAATTCGCGTTTTGACCAGTTTCATACAATTTCGTTCGTTATTTCGCGCTATACACGAGATTTCGCGAATTTCGCGATTTCAAAATGTGTTTTTTCCATCTCTAAATGATGTAATTCGTCGACAATATTACATTTTAGGCACTAAAAAGGACATTTAAAAAAATTCGCGAATTTCGTTATCACCATTTTTCACTACCTCTACCATTGTCTTAAATGTTCCTCATTGCAGGATGGGGGTAATGACTTAACAACCCTCGTTGTGTAGCAGTCATTGAAGTCCCTGTTGTGGGTTCCTGCATGTTGTGCCACCGGTTTTAGTTCAAGTTTCCTGACAGTGTCCTGCCTATGCCCGTTCATCCTGGTGCTCAGGGAATTAGTGGTTAGGCCTATGTACTCGGCTGGGCATAGCTGGCACTGTAGTTGGTAGATCAGGTTGGTTGTGGTGCAGTTGTTGTGTTGCCTTATGGGGTATGTTATTCCAGTCGCTCGAGCAGTAAATGTTGAAGTGGGGGGGGGGGGAATTTGGCAGGTTTTACAACGGGGGCTCAGCAAGGGTGAGAACCCTGGGGTTGGGGGAGCTTGTCGGTCTTCCTGACGGGGGTGTGTCTAACGATGTGGTCACTGATGTTGGGTGGCCGTCGGAAGTACACGCGAGGCATGTTCAGGGCCAAGTCGTTGGTGAGGGCCGATGCTTTGTGTGCTCCTCGTTTCAAGATCCCATTGAGTGCCTATAGGCCTGGGTGCCACTTGGTGACAAGCGGGATGATCTGGTTACTCGGTGGAGTACGCTGTACACTCGGACGGTGAATCCGTACTAGGACTTCGTGGCGAGGGTATCCCCGGGAAACAAAGGCATTTGCAATGTGGTGGCAACACTTTGCTAGGTCCTCTTCGTTAGAACAGATCATCCGTCCTCGTGTGGCTAGTGAGTGGGGTAGTGCTTGTTTGGTATAGTTGGAGTGGCAGCTGCCGTAATGTAGATATTGTTGGCTGTTGGTCGTCTTGAAATGCACGCTGGTTTTCGAGAGTCCGTTGCGGAGCTTGATGTTGACATCTAGAAAGTTGACATGGTGCTTAGAGATTTCCCATGTGAAGCGTAGAGAGGAGAAGGTGTTGAGTTCCTCTAGGAAGATATGGCAAATGATTCTTCACCATGGGTCCATATAGCATAGATGTCGTCGATGAAGCGGAACCAACAGGGTGGGAGTAGTGTCTGGGTTTTGAGAAAATCAGTCTCGACCTTGCCCATGAATAGATTAGCGTAGGACAGGGCCATCCGTGTGCCCATGGCCGTTCCCCTGGTTTGTAGGTAGTGTCGGTCCATGAAGCTAAAGTTATTCATTGATAGGACTAGCTGTGCAAGTCCTACTAGGAAGGGAGTGTCGGGTTTGGTGTTGGGGGGTCTGTGGTTGAGGTAATGTTCTAATGCTGAGAGTCCTTGCGTGGTGGGGATGTTGGTGTAGAGCAGGGTTGCCACCAAGAAAAAATAAAAATCCTGTTTGAGCAGATCAAAATCCTTAGAAATCCTTAAATGAAACACCCAAATCCTTAAAAATCCTTAAAATGCCTAAATGTACCAATTTCAATACGATATCGATATATCATAATGTAATTGTTGTAAAAAAATTGAATATATAATTTTTTTATAGAGTAGGTAGGCCTATTTTTAATAAATAAATTTTTAAAAAAATGTATAAAGAGTCTACCCACTCAGTTATATAACTGATTTTCAGTGGGACACAGTAAATCAAAGCGACCAAGCCAACCTATAGGCCCCGAATCAATCGGGAAAAAAAATGATTCGAGGCCAAATAGGGTTGATAGAATGATAAGGTATCACCATAAATGCCTATTTTTACGATCTCACAACCGCGTGTTATGACCCGGCACCTCCACCATATGCACCAGCCAGGTTAATTTAATTTAGACTACCTACCCGGCACCTCCACCAAAATTCCGAAATTTTACATTTTTGGTGTAAATTTTGATATTTATACATCGAAAAGATTCCCACTTATCAATATCGCATTTAAATATAGATTTTTTGACCAGCCCTAGTTAAAAACGGCGTAAAACGTTAAATTTTTTTTTTTTTTTTTTTTTTTTTTTTTTAATCCGTAAATTGGACTAAAAATCCGTGTATCCGTTTTGCACCCTCAAAATCCGTTAAAACGGATAAAATCCGTAAAAACGGCAACCCTGGTGTAGAGGGATGTGACATCTATGGTGGCCATAAGGGCATTGGCTGGAAGAGGCATGGCTAGGCTTTTGATTTTTTCGAGGAAGTCGTACGTGTCCTTGATGTGCGACTCTAAGCCTGTCACCAGGGGCTGTAGGTTTCGGTCAACAAAAGCTGATATGCGCTCCGAGGGCGAGTTAAAACTGAAGAACTAGAGAGCAAAGACAAATCGACGAAGAGAGGGCCTACAGTCCATAGTGTAATACTGGTACTCACTTGTCAAGTTTTTCCCAGAAGACCATGGAGCGCAGCGCGGTCAAGATGCCGTTTCGTGCGCGACAGATCGACAACGTGAACAGCCCAGCGAGCGACGTTAGCATCTAGTTTCATCTCGTCGAACCGGATGTGAAATGCGCAAACTGCAAAAACAAAAACAATAAAAGTCAAACTTATTACTTGTAGTCAAGCGGATTAAAGGAAAATACAAGAACAATTAGGGGTTTTGTGGTAGAGGCGTGAATTTTGGATTGTATACTCAGAACAATATTATAAGAAAATTGCCTCGAAGAGCCATGAAAAAATCCATCCGGTTAAGAGGGTGGAAGGGGGTGAAAAAAGGACATTTTTCAAATATTCAAAAATTCAAAACTCATACTAAATTTGATCCTAAGATTACAAAATTAATACATATTGTAGATAAAAGTCCAAATTTAAAAAAAAAAATATATATATCACCATATATGTATATCTAACCAGATTTTGCACCCTTTTTCTTTTTTTCACAAATTTACCCACTGTGCTGGGAGGATTAGCCTACCAGTTACGGGTTAAGTGATAGGGCCGTGAATTTTGTCTAAAACCATTAGAAGAATGATCTCAAAAAATTGGCCCGAGGAGCCCTCAAAAAAAGTTGCTTGCTTATAGGAGAAAGGGGGGGTGTACTTAAAGGGGTTGATAAAACTAAATAAAGAAATCCGTATTCAAATATTACATTTAGAACGCCATATTAATGTGTATTGTAGATTAAGGTCTAAACTTTAATTTAAAAAAATAAAATTTCACCATATATGTAAATCTGATAAGATTAAGCGCCCTTTCCCATTTTCATAAATTTCCTCAATATTACGAAAGTGTATCGTGCGACCACTCTTTTGTCACAATTTCTCCAAATATTACGAATTAGGATGAAAACAAGATTTGTGATGCTTTGGGTACATTTTTACTCAATGGACTTTCATCCCATTTTAACAAATACACTCAATTTAACGAAAGTGTATCCGTGTGACCACTCGTTTTGTTCAAAATTATGCCAATAATAAGAAAAAGGATAAAAAAAGGGTTTTAACACCTAAGGTACAGTTTCACTCAATGGACTTTGACCCCATTTTCAAAAGTCTACTCAATATTTACGAAAGTCTATCATGTGATGACTCGTTTTGTCTCAAATTATCCTAATAATACGAATTAGGACGGAAATAAGATTTTGTCATACCTTTGGTACATTTTCACTGAATGGACTTTGATGCTATTTTCACAAATTTACTCAATATTAACGAAAGTATATCTTGTGATCACTCGTTTAGTTCAAAATTATCCTCATATACTAATTAGGACGAAAATAAGATTTTAACACCTTATGGGTACATTTTCACACAAGGTCTTTGACCTATTTTCTAAAAATAAGTGTAAAATAGCCTATTTAGAAACATAACCTAGGTCCTACCTAACATAGTCCATTCAGTGAAAATGTACTAAAGGTATGACAAAATCTTATTTTCTTCCTAATTCGTATTATTAGGATAATTTGAGACAAAACGAGTCATCACATGATAGACTTTCGTTAATATTGAGTAATCTTTTGAAAATGGGGTCAAAGTCCATAGAGTGAAACTGTACCTAAGGTGTTAAAAAACTTTTTTTATCCTTTTTCTTATTATTGGCATAATTTTGAACAAAACGAGTGGTCACACGATACACTTTCGTTAAAATTGAGTGAATTTGTTAAAATGGGATCAAAGTCCATTGAGTAAAAATGTACCCAAAGCATCACAAAATCTTGTTTTCATCCTAATTCGTAATATTTGGAGAAATTGTGACAAAAAGAGTGGTCGCACGATACACTTTCGTAATATTGAGGAAATTTATGAAAATGGGAAAAGGGCGCTTAATCTTATCAGATTTACATATATGGTGAAATTTTATTTTTTAAATTAAAGTTTAGACCTTAATCTACAATACACATTAATATGGCGTTCTAAATGGAATATTTGAATACGGATTTCTTTATTTTTAGTTTTATCAACCCCTTTAAGTACACCCCCCCTTTCTCCTATAAGCAAGCAACTTTTTTGAGGGCTCCTCGGGCCAATTTTTTGAGATCATTCTTCTAAATGTTTTAGACAAAATTCACGGCCCTATCACTTAACCCGTAACTGGTAGGCTAATCCTCCCAGCACAGCGGGTAAATTTGTGAAAAAAAGAAAAAAGGGTGCAAAAGCTGGTTAGATATACATATATGGTGATATATATTTTTTTTATTAAAATTTGGACTTTTATCTACAATATGTAATAATTTTGTAATCTTAGGATCAGATTAAGTTTGATTTTTGAATTTTTGAATTTTAAAAAAATGCCATTTTTTCACCCCCTTCCACCCCCTTAACCGGATGGATTTTTTCATGGCTCCTCGAGGCAATTTTCTTGTTATATTGTTCTGAGTATACAATCCAAAATTCAGCCCTCTACCACAAAACCCCTAATTGTTAGGCTAATCCGCCTAGCTATTGAGGGTGGGAGTACAAAACACTAACTTATCTGGTTACCAGAAGGCTTCAGTAAAATGTTACTAATGCACATGTCTCTGTCTGTGAGTGAATAAGCGTACTATGATGGTGATGAGATCATTGAACATGCGTTCTGAATTTACTTCCACAGGTTTAGTTTCATGTGCAGTCAATACATAGTAACAAGATTGTTTTGTGTGTAGCTTAGCTAAGTTAGCCAACATCCATCAGACAAGTTTACAAAGAACAAAAAAAACACAAGTTACAAATTAAGATAACATACATAACTGTTTAATTTTTTTTGCCGTTGTCATCAGCTGGTGAAGTTTTTTCGCTCCCAGCCCTCCAGGCTGGGATTTATGTTCTCTTTGCTTTCTCAACCTGTCAACCCTTCTCCAATTATAACTGAGTTTAAAATCAGTGGCAGTCTGTCATCAACAGCAGGTAATAGTTTGTGTACTGTACTGTAGCCCTACAGTGTACACAATTAAATTTTTTGTTTATTACCATCCTATAGGTAACCTCTCTCCTAAATCAAGCAAAAGTAGCACTAGTAACTAGCCTGTGTTTGGTTTAACAGCAAGTAGCATGGCAAGAGGAGACTTCCTCGTAAATAAATAAAATAAATAAATTTTTATTTAGAGTCTACCCACTCAGTTATATAACTGATTTTCAGTGGGGGACTTTAAATCAAAGCGACCAGCCAACCCTGCAGGCCCCGACGCAATCGACGAGTGAGCGATAACCAACCAAAGATCGATATTTTTAATAAAGGCAATTTAATTTGTAGGCAAAGTGAACTAGATGATAGAAACCAGGACTCACCCTTGGAGAATATCTCTGTGGGATTCCCCTCCCAGGGCCATCCCTTGAACTGCCATGCGGGCCCCATGACGAACACGGCTACGACTCGGTCCCAGTCCGCGTTGGTCAGCTTCGAGGGGTTGTCGATGACGCGATAGGGAACCGTGAGCGCGCCTTCCTTCCGCCGCTGCAGGAGGATCTCGTTCTCGCGCTTCACACCCTGACTCTTGCGCTCCTCGGTGCTCACGTACCTGACCACAACAACCACACTTAATACGCAACACAGGTACTTGGTACAAATTACAACTGAAAAGAAGGCTACTGTGATTACATTTTTGCCAGACGTTAAGTTTAAATAAACGGGGATACACTAGATAGTAATATAGGACCTACTAGTAGGGTTGTGGAAACCTGTTTGAAAATCGTTCCAACCGAACCTTTTATTTTTGTCTCTTTTATCAATCCAACTCAACTGGGGTTTGGTGAGTAGTCATTTTAATTTTTTAAACAAAGACATTGAAATGTTTTCAAATTGGATTGTGAGTATTTGAGAAATTACCTATGTTATATTTTCATTATTTTGTGTCTCATTTTGCTGTGTTTGATTAAAGGGCCCGTTCACCTCTTTAACAAGTTATTCTTAAAACCAAGTGGGTCATTCCATATCAAATCAACTGAACTATTTTCTTCACTATTTCCGATTTGCCTAAAATTTAGCACACACAATAAAAAATAAGAAATAAAGTTGACGTATTTTTTATTATTTTTTTTTTGACTTAACGTTTTTGATTTACGGGACCTCGAAATATCGACTTTTTGACGTTTTGGCCAGCGCGCTACAGTGCTCAACAATACATAACTTTGGCCCTAATTGACCTAGAAGGCTAAATTTGGGTTTGTTTTAAAGCTGTGATCAAGGGCTTTCTAAATATATATCACAACATGCATTTTCATGAAGGTGTAAACTGAAAGCTCAACAATAATCTAGTTTGAGCTCACCCCCCGTCCAAAAGGATCTCTTTTCTTTTTTTTCTTTCTTTTTTATGGAATTGGACACATGTTCTTGACAGACCCTGAAAATTTGAACATGGGCCGAGAGATAGTTCCAGAGATATGAATTAAAGTATAGTCAGAAGTGTTGATGTATGCTGATTTGGTTTTGCTAAATTTCTTCCCTTCACAAAACATTATATTTAAGTATTTCAGTAGGCCTACCTTATAATTACACAATACAAAATGTACACAACAATGTGGTTAATTTTAGTGAAAAGGGCCCATAGCCAACGCCAAGGTGTCAACCAAATATGGTGTCTTTTAGGTATTTGAATTAACTAATCATTCAATTTATAAGTAGGCCTACTATAATTATTAAAGTTATTATTACATAATGCCTACTATTGATGTATTAATATAAGTCAAATTAAAGTGTGGTGACAGGTTTAATAGTTAATACACAGACTATAATATTCGCCTCTAAAAGTAATAAGAGATCGCGCCACCGCCGCGCGGATTCTTGCAATATGGCTGAAGATATGGGGGTTCGCCTCTGTTTACTACACGCTGGCGTATGGAAATCAACAGTCTTTTAAAGCGACAACGACACATGTTTATGTCTGACTCTAAAAACAATTATAATAATAATATATGCTACTGATATTAAGCTTAAGAAGAAATGGTTAAATTGGCGATTCTCGTTATATAATGGGTTTGGTGTGTCATGCAGATGATATAGTTTTTTGTTGATTTTTGTGCCTGCATTTTGCACTCGTAACATAACATTCTATGTTTTTTCCAACTGACAACATATAAAGCTACACGTGAGTGGTAAACGGCAAAACAAATGTGGTAGTATAATTATTATACCCTGCCCCCTCGCATTACGTATTAATACGTATTAACTGATAATGAAAGTGAAAATGCAACACAGAAACTTGAATCGTGGAAGAATCAGCACCAATAACATGTCTACTGTGTTCCATGTAGATAGTAGGCCTAACCTGTTTTACATTTAGTCGGTTTTCTAATCTGATGTACCCGGTATTAATTTCCAATCTGGTGGTTTAGCCTTTCCACATTAATATAAAAGCCCCCATATATGGTTGACACCTTGGCGTTGGTTATGGGGCTTTTTTACTAAATCAACCACATTGTTGGTACATTTTGTGTAAGTGTAATTATAAGGTAGGCCTATTGAAATACAAAATAATGATTAAAATATAGTGATATAGGCCTAGGCCTACTATTGAATTCTATTTTGTGAAAGGAAGCAAGTTAGCGAAAAGAAAACAACATGCAACAACACTTCTGACTATACTTTAATTATATCTCTGGAACTATCTCCCGGCCCATGTTCAAATTTTCAGGGTCTGTCAAAAACATGTGTCCAATTCCATAAAAAAAAAAAATAAGAAAAAAAAGAGATCCGTTTGGACGGGGGGTGAGCTCAAACCAGATTATTGTTGAGCTTTCAGTTACACCTTCATGAAAATGCATGTTGTGATATATATTTAGAAAGCCCTTGATCACAGCTTTAAAACAAACCCAAATTTAGCCTTCTAGGTCAATTAGGGCCAAAGTTATGTATTGTTGAGCACTGTAGCGCGCTGGCCAAAACGTCAAAAAGTCGATTTTTTCGAGGTCCGTAAATCGAAAACGGGAAGTCAAAAAAAAAAAAAAAAAAAAAAAACACGTAAACATATATTTTTTATTTCTTAGTGTGTGTACCAAATTTTATTCAATTTGAAGAGACTCAAGATTATTTTGGGCACTTTTTTCAGTTGATTTGATTGGAAAATTGACCCAAGTACAAAACAAAAAAATTAAGTTCATTGTGTATATTTCTAGGGCTGTGCAAATTGGTAAAAATGCCCCTCCGGGTACCCGTCGATCTTACAGGCGGGTACCCGAAATTACGAAATTTAAAAAAAGATAAAGATTTTTTTACGATTACCAAAAAAAAAAAAGTGAATTCAGTAATTTATCTACTTTATATTGACAGGTCATCACTTTAACACGCACGTTCTCATAAACGTAAAACATGTCGACGGTCTCGGGCGCCAGAGATGCTCGTTTAATGTCCAGCTTTTGAAAATGCACTTTTATTAGGAACTGATGTTGCCGGAATGCATAAATATCTCCGCCAGTCACTATCGGCGATTACGATGAATAGGGTGCGCGCGCAGCAGCGTGTTGGTGACGTCACTCACTGGAGCTCGACGGAAAAAAATACGAGCGCGTTTTATGACGAATCACTTACTGCCGCCGCTGCGCGCCGACGAGTGCAAGCCTGACCGGCGGCGGCGTTAATTGAGCGGAATTTGAGACGAAAAAACGGTCCAAACGAGTCCCCGACGACTCATTTCATTACCCGGGCTTTTATCAACGGGCGGGTACCGGGTACCCGTTCACAGCCCTATATATTTCCAGACTACGTAATAGGGGTCTTTAAAATTCATCGGCGCGCTTCGGGCCCGTGACGTCACTGCCCCGAAGCTGGCGAGATGTTGCAACACAGCACAGCTACTAGCGGCGAGTAACGCGTGAGCAGGTCCCGGTCTATCTATCGAGATAGTCTTCTACTGAAAACAAAGCGGAAGGCCTGCGATCATCTGATTAACAATACGTTACATTTTTAAAACCAAACACCTGTTTTTAAACACATACGTTGTTGTCGTTATTTTAATGGAATAAATTTTATATGGCAAGTTCTTATAAAGTTATATGTTGCCAATCATGACAGGGAGGCCTAATAGTGGAGTGAATAAGTATTGCCCATTCAACAACATAATGCACGCGATAGCGATTCTCACACACACAAACACACACACACATGATACAGAATTACTTGCACTTTAAAAAAATAAAAGCGATTTGGTTATAGCATTTAAAAAAAATTTAATAAATCTTCCAAAATAAGTGAAATTAATGATAAAGTAATTCCAAACGCTATGGGCTAACAGCAGTTTCCGTAATCATGTAAATGTCAGGATTGCCAGGGTGAGGATCGCCGCGGACCTCCCGAATAACTCTCGCGCGTATGCATGTACAATCTATCCGAAAACCGATTAACAATGTATCATTTCCCCAAGCGGCATTTTATTTTTTTCTCATGGAATACTCTGTATATTTATTATTTAAAGCCGCCTTATATGACTAATCTTTGTTATGACCACACTTTGTATACAAAAATGAATAACAAATCTATGTTGCTGTTTTTATCAGTTTCTGTTCGTAATTGTAGACATAAACAATGAGGAGGTATGCTTACTTTATTTCGCCATACATCAATGTTTCTCTATATTGTACTGATGGATGTTTTTTTTCCAAAGCTTTTCTTGGCGTAAAATATTGAGAACATCTTTGAAAAACTATCATCTGCCCAAAACTACTATATGCTTAGTTATTATACACTGCGCCGACTCACGTTCAAGCAATTCACTAATAAAGTCACTCTCGTCGCAACAATTTGACCTCTTGTCGGTTGAACATTTTGACACTTTGTGTACAAACTCTACACGAACACTACTGAATAGAATTCACTTGCCCTGTAACACATATAATAAACATTCTTATTTTTTTGCACCTATTACACCACTCCTCAATGTCATCATGAACGATTGATCGAAACGAGTGCACGTGTCCAACTGATGTGAAGAGGTCAGCGTAAGGTTTCTGGACAGTGTTTAATTATTATTCTCTTCCTTCTTAGCCCAATTAGCTTATCGCTTTTTGTTTATATCGTTCGAGTATGCAGGCACACCCCTCTCATAATATATCTTATGGTATAAGTTATAGATTATTTAGAAGAACCATTCCAAACACAAACAAAGATTTAAAAATCCACATCAACAGCATATTCTACAAAAGGATGAACAAATGACGTACAGGCATCAGCAGTAAATATATATATATATCGGCTAGGTGTACGGTGTTTTGAATGTGTATACGGCAAGTGCGCTGTGCGCTTATCAAGTCGATTGTCAAAACGACATAACTTCGTAAACACCTCACACTTGACACTTGAGCCGAATAACACATGGCATGCGTTTTATTTCAACCTAATTTGAAGCGAGTATGCCATACTTGACTACATGTCATATCCCCCTCGCCAAGCATCTTTAAATGTCCAATACGATGACTCAGTTCGCCGCGACACTGGCTACTCGACTCCGAAGCCAAGGCCGTGTCGTGCGTTGTTGCCAGTACAGCGCAAGTGGCGAAAACATAGTCAATTTCATTACATTAACAATTAATATATGGTGATTATGATTATTTTCGAGGAAAGAATTTGTTGTAAATGGAGTCTACTTAGCTAACTAGACGTCTGGGTACACCTTTACATAAGAGGTGAATGATCCCTTTAATTAATTGGATGGAGCGTAGCGAGCGTAGCGAGCGAAGCGAAGATTCCATTTCACTACACTGGAGAAAAAAATCCGGAATTGTTTTTTTTTCTTCCTTCTTTCTTTTTTTTTTCTGTATTTTTGTGTGTTGTCAGCACGTCCGGCTAAACCGATACTCCGTTTGCGATGAAATTTTATGGAGCCTTCGAAATCTCTGAACTTAGAACTGCCACGTTTTTGAGCGCAATCAAAAAATTATTTCTCATGAAAATCGCAATTTTACGATTTTTTATCGATTTTTTGAAAATTATTTTACTATAAACACACTACATGCTAAATCCGATTTTCATGATTTTTTCACAGAACCTTAATTTTATGAATTAAGATACCCGTGTGAAATTTGAGCGCAATCGATAAATTATTTTTCATGAAAATATAAATTTTGTGGGTTTTTTCTTTTTTAGAACAATTTTATACTTATAACACCTACACGCTTTATTTTATTGTAATACTTTTTTCACAGAACCTTAATTTTATGAATTTATATATTCGTGTGAAAATTGAGCGCAATCGAATAATTATTTCTTATAAAAATCGCAATTTTTCGTTTTTTAAATTTTTAAAAATTCATACGATTAATTAAAAAAATTAAAAATTAAAGTTTATTTTTAATTTAATTTAATTTAATTTAAAAAAAAATCTTCAACTTAGTACTAATTTTTTCACAGAACATTGAACAACAGAAAATCCGCATAACACATGGCAGCTCAATGCACCAATTACGCTCATCCAACAACGCGGCGGGACTTAAGCGTTTTCCTAGTTTTAGTAATAGAAGGTTCAACTTTAAACTATGTATGTACCCTATGTAGGCCTATGTATATAACTATTTACTAGCATTCTGTAGAGTGTAGACTTATGTTTACAGTACAATACCTACTGAACATATAAGTCTACAGGAATAATATTATGTCTGAATTTCTGGCCCCATGCTGTAGCAGAGTTCTTTACAAAAATATATGTATTACATAAAAGTTCACATTGGACATTTGGGGAGTTAAGACACAACTCATTGACAAAATAACAGATATTTAGAGCGCAAAATGGATCAGTTAGATAGGGATAATTCACTAATATTTTGGCATGCTATTACCTAGTTGGTAATTTTAAATTTGCGTTGGTTTATTTGCTTTGAAATGCGGTTGATATATTCAAAGTGGTGCATTAGTAGAATCAACTTTAAATTAGCAGACTAGATCTTGAATTGTTCATGCCTACCTGAGCTCTTGTAACACTTCTTTAGCGTTATACATGGTGATGAGTGACGTAGTGGTGGCGGGAATGATTATGATCGGTGTCCTAGATACCCTCTTGTTGGGGGTGAGACTAGCCCGGGCCTCGGCTATGGGCCTCGGTAGAGACGGAGGGGGCATCGCACTCGACGGCGCGGGTTTCTTAGGTTGCGTCCCTTCCGTCACGGACTTGAGCGTCATGCCGTGGTACGTTCCCATTGTGTCGATCTTGAAGCCCTCAGTTTCTGCAGAACAACGTGAGGTAAGATTAGTTTTCTTGACAAATTTCTTGACTAAGTGCCCTATTACTGCAACTCTGTAATTCTAGACAACGAGCGATGAACCAATGAAGTATGAGGATGAATGCCATGTGGAATTCGAACACATGTATAGGCCTACCTTGGACTCTTGGGAGTCTTTGGACCTGTATTTCTAACTGCATTGAGCAACCATTGATAACATTACCCTACCTAATATCCACACAATATTTAAAACCATAGGCCTAAAACTTAATAGGCAAGGATATGTTTTAGATGAACATGAGTAAGAGACAGAGGATGGATAAAGAATAAACCTAAGGAGATCTAGACAAGTGGTCCAATTTGTCGTAGTAGGGTAACATTTTAGCCAAGACAAGAGAGTAGGCCTACCTAATAACAACAGAAGGCCCTTTGACATGTTGTTGCATTGCTTAGGCCTACACTTTTAAAAGTAGGCCTATGTCTACTCGTTTGGTTACAAACTTATGGGAGTCCTAAATGCGACAAATACTGTATTAATTAATAGGGGTGTGCGAACCTTGAATTTTTTTTCAACCGAACCGAACCTTGAGAAAAATTTCGAACCTCGAACCTCGAACCGAACCGAACCTCTAGGAATATTTTTTAATTAAAACTAAATAAAATAAGGTAACAACTTTAAATTAGCTGCAGTTGTCATCAGCAGGTGAAAAGTTTTGTTGCCCCCAGCCCTTCAGGCTGGGATTTATGTTCTCTTTGCTTTCCCAACCTGTCAACCATACTGTCAACCCTTCTCCAATCAAAACCTAATCAACAATTAGTAAATTACTAGGCTTGGCCTAGGGGCCGAGCCTAGCGTACCGGTAGGCCTACTCTTAATTTTTACACAAGCCCTAGGCCCTTCAAGTCTACAATCTAGGCCTAGGCCTTTGTGTAGGTCTAGGGCCTATTCATGCCTGGGCCTAGGCCCTACGCGTGTAAAATTAGGCCTAGCCTAGGCCTAGGCTGCGTGCTAACGGCAAATTTATTATCCAATTGACCAACTTCATAGCTTTTTAACTGATTCTTATTTTGTGTTGATAAAGCTTTCTACATCATTTATTACGATAAACAATAACAGGATTTGGATGCGAGGACCGGGAGACGTGAATAGGCCTAGGCTAGCTAGGAAGCCTAGCCCTAGGCCTAGGCCTGGACACGGCGTCGAAAATAAACATCCTTTATTGGTTTGCTTGCGTCTATATCACTAATATTTCCGATCAACTATCCTGAAGAAAGAATGTGGAGAATATTCCATTTGATCACTTTTTTACGTCTTTTAAACTCGTAGTTTGCGTGGTTTGACATTTTTTATGTTCCTTCCATCTTTACTTGCATTTCACTGACTTTGAAGGTCAAATTCACCATCGCCGAGCGTCGCGATTGGAGGAAACTAGTTTGCCATAGAGAGCGCTGGAGAGCATACGCGTGATGCGCTCTATCGGTAGAGGTAATGAGAAATGGTGATATAAAAACCCAAATTTCGTTTTAAAAAACCCAAATTTCGCGTTTTTCGCGATTTCAAAAAAATTGTCAAAAACGTTACTAAAAAATAAAAAAATCACAAAAACAAATTGTACGCACTGTTATTTTGGTATACTATTTTCGCGGAAGCCGTGATACGCGCCGTTATTTTGGAGGTATATTTCCGTGAAGCCCGTGACGTCACGGTACCCCGCCTACCGCGCGCGTAATATTCGGTCTGGACCGGCACCTCCACCAAAACTGGACCGGCACCTCCACATCACTTTACATTTTGCACACTAAAAGGTCCAATTTCGCGATTTAATTCGCGTTTTGACCAGTTTGATGTAATTTTGTTCGTTATTTCGCGCTATACACGAAATTTCGCGAAATTCGCGTTTTCAAAATGTGTTTTTTCCATCACTAAATGATGTAATTTGTCGACAATATTACATTTTAGGCAATAAAAAGGACATTTAAGAAAATTCGCAAATTTCGTTATCACCATTTTTCACTACCTCCCATCTATCGGCCATCGCTGGAACTTGTACTATAGGGCGCGGGATATTCAAACGTGCTGAAATAGCATTTTCACTACTTTCACGGAGAGGTTCGAGTTCGGTTCGAAATTCGAACCGAAGTTTGTCGAACTCGAACCTTCACTAAAGTTCGAGTTCGGTTCGAAATTCGAACCGGTTCGCACACCCCTATTAATTAATAATTGGTTGCCAACACTAGGCCTACAACAGAACATTATTATAGGCCTACTTTAGTATCTCCCTCCTATCAACGTGAATACTTGGGCAAGGGATTATTACGGAGAAGAGTAGGCCCCGTTTCCGTTCAGGTGGTGTGAGGGTGTGAGTGTGACTGGCGTCGTATTATTTCTTACCTTCTTTCTGTCGGATAAATCTCTCTTGATCGTAACGATTGTAGACGGCTGGCTGTGGTAAACTTCTCATGGGGGTGGTACGGGGTGTGACGATGGGGGAAGGTTGAGGGGGTCTGTGCCTTCCTTCTTCGCGGGCTTTTATCGATACCAAGATGGCGTTGATATTCTTTCCAAACGTTTTTCCTGCACTCTGAAGGATGGTCGTTCGTGTTCTCCACTGGCGTTCTCTTGAGATGATATCTTTTGTGAAGTCAACGTCAAAATCGAGCATTACTCTAAGATCGGAGCCCAAGCCAATGTCATCGTTTCCCTTAATGGTAGTACGTTTCTTTGCCAAGCGTTTCGCCTTGATTGCAGCAATTTTTTCTACAGACATGGCCTCGGAGAGGGACCTGTTTGGAACAGATTAGAATATTAATTACGGTACATTGCAAGACCAGGTCAACAGCAAATTACAAATACCTAGCTGGATGCTAGTCCAAAAGTACGGCTATTGTTAAACAACAAAAACTAAAACATTTTCATAATGCCAAAGTCAACAGGAAGCAGGTAGGTAAGCTGTTTTATCACCCCAAATTCGGACAGTTGGAAGAAAAAGGTTCGTTGAAAGCCAACATAAGTTGATGCGACAACAACAGATTAGGATCAACCATCATAAGATCGTTACAAAAACTTGTGGATTCATCTAGCCTACCTCAACATTTATTACTAGCCTTCTTTGTAATTGTAGCAAGAAGGAAGACTCACTTCCAGGCTACCTGACTTACTTGATATTGTCAACAGTAACGGAAGCTTCTTTCGGTGCATCGAGACGAGCGGCCAGCTGTTCCTTGACTTTCTGCACTTGTGTCTCTTCAAAGCGAGGTTTCTTTGCAATTGATTCTAGGGTGTCGTCTGCAGTTCGTTTGACCTGAGTAGGAATCTCAAGCGGAGCTGACTTGTCAATACTTGTACAGGCAGCAGTTTCACCGTTCAGGTAGGCCAACAGATCTTTTCGGTCGGGACGGCGCACGACAGGAATACTGTCGGCCTGCAAACAAAATCAATTCAACAAATTAGTAGGGTAGCCTACCAGTAGGTACGTATTGGTAAAGAGGGAGGAAAGGGAGGCTCGTCTCTACTGGTTGACTAGATCAAGATTCAAGCATGATGGCATCATAGGCCAAATGTGGGCATTTGAGAAGAAGATTATTTATGAAAACATGAAACTCTCAAATAAGTTAACTCTAAAATAAGAATGCATGGTTAAATAATAATAGTAGGCCTACCTGTCTGCTATGCAGACTTAGGCCTATGGTTTTTTTGTTTTGCTTGAAATAAATAAATAAATTTAAAAAAACTTTCCATAGATTTAGGCATAAACCTATTAGGCCAACTTAATTGTTAAATGCTCCAATAGTCCCAGGCCTCCCAAAACTAAAAGACTCATCTCTTTAAAAAAATATATATGTCCATATCTGTAGGCCGCTGGAACTTTTATGGACGATTCCTCTATGTAAAGACCATCTTGCAATATATTGCGGACGTCCTCCCAAACCCCATTTCTCTTCACAGACCTAACGACCTTCCCTCCAGTTACCCACAACAACCCATTTCCCTCAACACGGCAGTGATTCTATTGTAGGCCTACACCCTGCCTACATTTCCCCCTTCTCTTAAAGTCATAATATAAGTTTAAATAACTTTTTATAGCCTACATTCTAAAAAAGGCTTACTATCCCAAACTTCCCGTAGTAGGCCTACCATAATGACAAGTTTCCGCTGTGATCACAACTGTTTCAAAACAGTTTCGGACACGACAAATAATGTAACATACATGTCCGATCTTTAACCCCCAGAGGTTTCTTCCTAGTTCAATTCCCAAGCAATTTAGGAATTTAGGCCTCAACGATATGTCACGCAAATTATACAAAATTGTGCTACATAGGTCTAGGACTATATGACTAACTTATACTTACAGCCGCTTGCCGCACATACACTGGATGTGTATGGGTGACATTCTTGAGAAGGAAGAGTAAACATTCCAATGTATAATATTCTTTGGGGGATCCATCTTTGCCGGATCTGCCAGGGAAAGAGATGTAATGTTAGTCAATTGCAAATAACTTCCCAGACAGTTGCCATGTTGTAGGCATGTGTTGTAGACAAGGCCAGAGACTAGCTAGACGTAATGCCATCGAGACCAAATTATTCTTGGAACACAACTTAGCAAAACTAGCCAATAAAACCTTTAGGCCTAGGCTGAGATCTTAGTTAGGTAAAGGAGGGCCTACCATAGTGGTGAAGTATTGTGGAGACATGTCGTCATACAGAAGAGACAAGAATCATGGGAGTAGGCTTTGAATAAGTATCTAGGCCTAACTAGTCACCATGCCACTGGCATGGGGAATTTTTACACGAATGGCAAAGGGTGGTTTATCATCCAATTAAAAATCGTAGACATTAGACCTGTAGTGTCTTTGTGTAACATAACATAACATTTCTTAACGGTTGCAAATGGGCCCTTCCGCCCGGTGGCAACCACTCCCTCCCCCCAGACCTAATTACTGTCCCCCCTAAAAACGATCTAAATTCCCTTAAAGACCCACTACCTACAATATCCCCCGGCAAGTCATTCCATTCCCTAACAGTCCTTTCCATGAAACCATACCGACCCAGATCCGTTCTTACTACTTGACGCTGGAACTTCCATGAATGATCCCCCCTTCCCCTGTAAAGCCCCTCTTGTAGCCTATTGCGGATGTCCCCCACACCCCTACTTCCCCTAGCCGCCCTGTACATATTGCACAACCTAACCTCCCTTCTTCTTCCCTCTAATGACCCCCAAATCTCCTAACATTCAGGACACTGTCAATACCTCTAC